>CAUYQG010047842.1:0-32184 GCA_963574415.1 Tarsius wallacei
TCTCCATCTAGGCATTTAGCCAGTTCCACACTCTCCCCCTTGCATTTTTGCTTGATGTGGACAGAACAGATATTGGGGGTATCAACTGAAGTTAAAAGAAAACTCTCTTGACAACACTTTGATAATACTACAAAAATTAATTTATGGAATAAGCACAATTAGCATTGATATTAAACATTTTTATTAAAACGAATGTTTTATTAAAGTCGATTAATTTTGTAGCATCATTAAAATATTATCAAGGAAGATAATTCTTTAAACTGTCAATACTCATATGGTATATTAAACATTGATTTGTTAAAATCAAATGTTTATTTCAATCCAAATAACCTCTTTCATTATCTTCATTATTAATTATTTATACTTCAGCATTTGCAAAGTTGAAAAGAATTTTTAAAATTATTTTCTGTACGACCAGGTTCGGTGGCCCAACCTGTAATCCCAGCGCTTTGGGAGGCCGAGGTGAGTGGATTGCCTGAGCCTGCGGGTGTAGACCCACCTGGGCAACTTGGCAAGACCTCATTTCTACAATAAATCAAAAAAATTAGCTGGGCGTGGTAGTGCGTACCTGTAGTTCCAGCTACTCGGAAGGTTGAGGCGGAAGGGTCGCCGGAGACCAGCAGGTCGAGGTTGTGGTGGCCGGGAGCGGCCACTGCACTCCAGTCTGAGTGACAGAGTGAGACTCCAACTCAAAAAAAAAAATTATTTTCTGTGGAAAAAATTTCTATTTAGAAAATAACTTTCTAGAGAATAATTTTCACATCAGTCACATTAAGTAAATAACTCACTGACAATTTTGGCCATTATTATATTTCACACGTTCACATTTTTTATCTAATAGTCATTATAGAAAAGATATTTCTCAGAAGGCATATATATATGTGTATCTATATCAGAATGAATTTTATCAAACTGCTATTTTGCAGCAATATTGAAAAGTTTGTATGTTTTAATTTAATATACATGTTGATTGTATATTATTCTTCATGATTTGAATGAGCTGTGGTTCTTTATACATGCACTTCTAGTTAAATTTTAAACCATTAATCTAACAAATATAAATTGAAACCAAGAAAATAAAGCTTTTAAAAATGGCAAATTGCCAGATGAGCATTTTTGACAGGAGAATATATATATATATATATATGGTTTTTTTTGTTTTTTGGTTTTTTGGTTTTTTCTGAGTTAGGGCGTTACTCTTGCCACCCAGGCCAGAGTGCAGTGGCACAATTACGACTCATTGCAACCTCGACCTCCTGGGTTCTGGCAGTCCTTCTTTCTCAGCCTTCCAAATAGCTGGGACTACAGACATGTACCACCAAGTCCGGCTAATTTTTATACAGACAAGTTCTCACTATATTGCCCAGGCTGGTCCCAAACTCCTGGGATCGATCATTCCTCTCTTCTCGGTCTCCCAAAATGATGGGATTACAGGTGTGAGCCCCTGTGCCTGGCCTAGAACTACGTAATTTTTAAGTGATAAAAAATTCATTTTTAAAAATAATACATGATATTCATCTTCACTGTTTAACACAGCTTTGTTTTTATTTTTTAAACTAGATTTTAGAGAAAACGGAGCATAAGACTTTGAGCATATGTAAAGGAATAAGTGAAAGAAGACTGAATCACAAACAAGAAGCAGAAGGGAAAAAAATGTCTTTTTGCCAAAAGACTCAGAGTATTCATTGAGCATATATACGCCTAAATATTACATAGAATATCTGAGATTAAATTAGAATCAGGAAACAATGCAATGGCACATTTCTGACATCTACAAAAATATACCAATTAAAAGACTGACTGATGAAATTATTTTACAATGACAGTTAAAACAGTTGCTTTATCTCAACACTGGGAATGTTATTTCCCATTCAAAAAATGTCCATTTGCACATATCATGAAAATTAAAGCTATAACATAATATTTTGAGAATTTTTCAGCACCTCTAAATTTAATTTTAAAAATATGCACATATATACAGGAATGCTATGGTTCCATGTTTATTTATGATTTTTTGGTGTTCCTATAGTTATATTTGATATTGACACGGGGTCAAGTTATGCCCAGTTTTTTGTTTGTTTTTAGCAATAATAAAGATATTATAGTAGAAACACCATTTTCGCTTGCCTGTTCACTGTTACCAGATTATTCCTTCTTTTTAAAGGGTGTCATAAATTTTCCAGCTTTTCCAATCATTATTTCAACAAGCCCTCAAAGTTCAATAGGGTTTCACAGCCCAGTGGGTTACATGGGGACCTTCTTAGAAATTTCTAGAGAAATGTCAAGAATATGGGCAGCACCACCAGGCAGAGAGAAGACCTCCTCCAGGCTCCAGTATGGAATTTCAGGGGGGGCTCATCACTGTGGCTGTGGACCCTGATGAGCCAGAGGTCAAAGATCTTAAGTTCCTTGATCTGCTACTTCTCATGTTTCAAAAACTCTTCATTTATCTCCTGGGAACTTCTTAAGGTTTTATTCAATAAGTGTTAGCTACTCTTATTAAATTATTATTATTATTATTATTACTATTAACAAGGCAATTTGTTAGGTACTGGGAATATAATGATAGATGAAAAGACATGGTTTCTGCCTTCATGGAACAGAAAGAATAATGTTATCCAGAAAGAATGTTATCCATAAGTAAGAAAAAATGTGCATGCTTCGGTCAGTTTTTAGCTACCTACATCCAGGTTGGTGTGTGTAACTTCATTGTAAAAGGAATATTTTGCACAGATCTCAATTGGTCCCTCGGAGTTGAGACTGTAGACACCTACACTAAGCCCCCCCTTTCCTCCTAGGTAACATGCATTGAGTATCACATGATGTGCACCAGTCTATATATTTTATGTTTGCTTCCTAAAAATCAATTGTGTGGTCCTATAAAACAAGGGGCATTGTCTTCATTTACAGGTGGGGAAGCTGAGACACAGAATATTTCAGTAACTTGCCAAGACCATGGCCAATTTACACATAAGACAGAGGGAATTAATCAGACAGCTCCTCGCTATCTTAGGTATAGGTGGTACAGCCAATTGAATTGCTTCAGAACATACCATGGGGCAAGATTATAATTATTTTATTGTGTATAAAAGCCAAAATGAGGGAATAACCCAAAGCTTCAAAAATAGGATAAAATGGCCAGTTGTGGCAGCTCATGTCTAAAATTCCAGCATTTTGGGAAGCCGAGGCAGGAGGAGTGCTTGGACCCAGGAGTTGAAGACCAGGCTGGGTAACATACTGAGAACAAATAAATAAATACAATTTAAAAATTAAAAAAAAAAAAAAGATTAGCCAGACATGCTGGTGTGTGCCTATAGTCCCAGCTACTCAGGAGACTTAGGTGGGAGGATTGCCTGAGCCCAGGAGGTCAAGGATGCAGTGAACTGTGATCATGCCACTGTACAGTGTGTAAGAGCCTGAATCAGAAAGGGATAAAGTATGCTTTAAATAGTAAATGAAATACCATATAACTATTAAGAGTTATTAGGTAGACATGTTAGTGACATGGAAATAAATTGTAAGCCATGTTGAGAGAAGAAAAAACAGATTATGGAACAGCAAGTCGAGTGTTAGCGCATTTGTGTAAGACTGCATATATATGTGTGTTGATGTGGAGAGGATACCTCTAAATATGCTCACTAAGGATGCCTATGTAGAGGTGTTAAGCAAGAACATAAAACCAGCCATGCTGCCCATTGAAACTGGACTGGATTTAAAAAAAAGGGGAACGTGTATGCCATGGAATATTACGTAGCCATAAAGAAGGATAAAATTATGGGTTTTGCAGCAACTTGTATGGATTTGGAGTCTATCATACTCAGTGATTTATCACAGAAACAAAGAACTGAACACCGCATGTTCTCACTCATCAGTGGACCCTGAACATTTATTATAATGCTATAAGAAAGGGATTGGTAGTATCAGGATACTGCTGCGGAGGGGGCACATAACATCAATAAGAGTACCTGATCTTAATCCAGATGAAGTGAGGTCCAATGGGAGGCCCAAAACTTCACCTGTACCTAAATCACTTTTGTACGCAAACCTGACTTATATCCCAAAACTTTAAAATTAAATTAAATTAAATTAAGTTAAAAAAAATCTCATCATAAAAGCATCAAGCTCTTATTGGTACCTCGGTATGACATGTGGGCTTACTTCTACTATAATCAGTATTAATTTTATAAAAATCAAGTTATATAATAAACAAAAATATAATGGGAAGTGGATTCTGAGCGCGGCTATCAAGGTCATGGTCCTAACTTTGCATCTAACTATTGGCATAACCTTGGGTAGATCACTAGAATTGTCTTTATCTCAGTTTTATTGAGTATAAGCTTTAAAAAATCATCTTTCCTTTCTTATTTCCTAGAGACTATGATTTGTTCATTCAGAAGGCACTTGGTTACCTGTATGTTGAGAATAGGACTGCACCGCCAGCCTAGACTGACATAGACAACTGGAGAAAAAACAGACTTGACTCAAAACCAACAATGTCTCCTCCTCTCCCTGTTTCTTCTCTTTAGAATGCCATGCTGCCAGTGAACCCCAGCTGTGGATAAACAGAATTCAATCACTGTGACCCAGAGTGAGGCATTTAACTGTGGTCCACCCCCACATCTGTGGTCTTTGTGGCAGAGTGCTGGGGCGGGCGGGAGACTAAGTTGAAAAGCAGATTGGGACAAAGAAGAATCGCGTCAGACCTGGCATGCCCATGTGCAAAGAGCCAGCTCTAGCCAGAAACCTTCAGAGCTGTCTGGATAATGAAGTGGATACATGAGAAGGGACCTCAGAGAGATAAGTCAAAGAAGTTCTTGGTACCCAGAGATATGACAGAAAAAGTTGCTGGAGAATTATAGTCGTGCACCTTCATTGAATGTTTGATGGAATGCAGGAGTGCTGTCAAATTGTGCCTCCAAATCTTAAAAACATAAAAATAAAAATAAAAAAATAAACAAACCCCAATCTCATGTCATCATTCATTAATTTATTTAGTTATCACTTATCAGTCACCTACTGGTTGCCAGGGATGTAAAAACCAGTAAGCAATGGCTCTCAGAGGGAGGCATGCTCTCAGGAAGAACTTTTTATATACAGATATTGTAATGTCATGTGCCAGGGGCAGAGACGGTGGATGAGAATGCTGCAGGAACCCACAAAAGGGAGGGCCTCGGGGTCTCAAAATCCTGGCAAGAACAGGAAAAGCTACCATCCTCTCAGGTGATAGGAAGATTTGCAGATTCCTGAAGGATATGTGTTCTTCTCACGCACTTTGTTTACTAGAAAGATTTTAGAAGCTATAATTAGACTATATTCTGTTGCAAAATGTCTAACTAAATCTGAGACAATTTCCTAGATTCCATGTAGAGACTCACAGTCGAAGGCTGAAAAAAAAATCCCTGATTCTTCACAAATATATATGCACAGTATATGTTTAAGTGAACATACACACTCTATGCATATATGCTGTGCATTCATGTGTGTAGATAGCTAGCTAGCTAGGTAATTGGTATAGATATAGCTATAACTAGTTAGAAAGATGATAGATTAATTGATAGATTGGTAGATAGATTGATTGATAGATGATAGATGATAGATAAAACAGAGAAGATAAATGGATATATAGATAAGATGAGATGAGGTGAGATGAGATGGTGATGTGAGATGGGGTGACATGAGATAAGATGAGATAGAAGATAAGATAGGTATATACAGAACCTGCAAGAAATATTCCCTCTGGCCACTGTGGTTTAGTGGCACTGCTCCCACCTGTACTAGTTTCCTAAGGTTGCCATAACAACTTACCACAAAGTGGGTGGCTTAAAACAACAGAAATTTATTCTTTTACAGTTCCGGAGGCCAAATTCACAAAATTAAGGTGTCAGCAGGGCCATGTTCCCACCAGAGGCTATATGATAGATTCTGTTCCTTGTTTCTTTCAGCTTGGTTGGTGTTAAGTGTCCCTTGACTTGTGGTTCCAAATTCTGTCTCTGTGTTCACATTTGTGTGTGTCACTCTTTCATGTGTCTCTTATGATGGCACTTGCCATTGGATTCGGCACTTATCCAGAGTAATTTCCTTATTTCAAGATCTTTAATTTGATTACGTCTGCAACTACCCTTTTTCTAAATAAGGTAACACAAATTTAGGGATTTGGACTTGATATCTGAGGGGGCCATTATTTGATTTACTACACCACCTGACTCAACCCCCCTTCAAGTTTTAAATTGCTCTTTGACTCATTCTTAACAGACTTTGTATAGAATTTTAGAATCTTCCAGTGAAAAGGAAAGATCCTCTTCAGAAAGGTCAGGATGAATCCTCTCCCTTTGATATCGACTGATAGAAATCTCAGAAATTGGGAAACCAAGAAGGAATTCTGAAGGGATGGAAACCCAATAAGCCCAGCAAAGATTTTAGAAAGAGATAGGAGTTCACAGTTGGCTTTGACAAGTGGAACACAATTTGTTTCTGGTAGAGCTGGAATATCAAATGAGTTTATTTTTTACTATTTAAGTAGCAGATGATATGCTTATCAGACCATCTCTCAAATTCCAAGTGAGTGGTTTGATTAACACCCTAAATCTCAGGTTATATCCTTCCATATATTAGGTCCTATACAGTGGTGAGCTAAGTTGAAAATATTTTTGTAGAAATGAAAGATTTCAGTTGATACCCTTAAGAACATCCTCTTAGGTCTCTAACATAATCTTATATGTGCCTATTATTCACTGTTTACATATAACATCTTTGTTATCCACTGACAAACTCACCCAAGTATATGACAATCTAAACCCAAGCATCATAATTTTTATAATGTAGTGACTAAGAAATATTATACATTGTTTCTCATTGCCTTCTCTGGAAACTTAATTATGACTTAGCAACATCTCATAATACTAGGTCACTGGCTATGTTCAGTCACCTATAGCCTTTAAATTAGCTCAAGCATTTCCAGAAGCAAGAAGATTAAATCACATCCAGGAGTGATTTTAATAAGGAATCAGCAATTAAAGTCACAGCTGACCCTAGTTTAACTACTGTTTAACCCTTCCAGTGTGTAGAGGCAGCAGATTGTAGAAACCTTAATATTTTTAGCCACATTCTTTGCTTGAATAGCCATCCACATTTGCTAAGATAAAACTGCGATGCTTCATTTAACTTTTCTAAAATAGATAATGCTTTGATCTATTAGAAACCCAGTGGCATTTGATTTATTGCATTCTTTTTGTAATATATACTACCTATCTCCAAAGCAATTTTGAAATGATTTATAGTATTAAACATGTTTAAGAACAGAATCATTATTTATTTTAACAAGAAAAGTAAAAACAAACAGGAACATAGATACAAGAGACCTGGGATAAGGCCCTTAACGCAGAAGGGCTACGCCCTTTAGTTCTGAGCTTCTTGATGAAAGAACACATCTCGGATTGCAGTTAGTGGAATGTGGTAGCTACTGCTTCCTGTCATCTTTTCTTCTCTTAGAAATCTCTGTCCTTTGGCCACCTGTGACCTAAGTTTGGCTCTCCAGTCTTCCATCCCTCTGATAAAAATGATTGGGTCAAAAAACGAGCATGTCAGAATTCATCCTTGTAATTGTTTCATTGGCAGCGGGAAATAGCAGCACTTTTTGTCAATTGAGTAGTTAAACTGGGTTTGCCAGGAGCATAATCCACAGACACATGGGGAAATCTGTTTGCTTTAAGACGATGAGATATGAACAGGTAAAGACAAGGCAAGATTCTTTTACAAAAAAAATGAAAAAGAGAAAGAAATGAAGGGAGAGAGAGAATTGGATAAGGAGTACCATGTTTCAGTCCCTTAGAGACAGGATCTTTCATCTAAGCTACTGATTTTGTGAGCTGCCTCTGTGTCCTCAGCTTATTTAAACCAATAAATTCCCTTTCATACTAAGTTGCCTTGAATTTGACATCTGTCACTTGCAAGCAAACAAACAACAAACCCCAACTGATACCATTGTGTTGTTCTCATTTCCAATAGAGAATCTGTTAAGTTTCTGAGGAGATTATTTTTCCCCCCAAGGATTGAATGCTAGGAGGTACTGAGATATTTTTCAAGAGGATTCTTATCAGTAGAAAAAGAAATTGAATAACTTGTCCCACTGTAGTTTTATATTTATAAAATGATTATTGGTTTAAATAAGGGAATATTTAGTCAAGATGTCTTTTTTATTTTTTGTCTTTTTATATTTCTTGCAAAACTGCAGTTGGGCTTCTGCAGTGTTTCCTTAAAGGTTGTTTTTAATTTTTTTAATCAATAAGGATCATCAAAGTGAAGATGCATCAGTAAAAAATAACAAAAATAAAAATAAATCTGCATTTCCTCATGAAGCAGCTTAAAACCGTAATGGACTCCAGAAAGTTAGTAAACCAGTCCCCCTTAAACATTAGATATATCAGTGAGACTATGTTCATGTGGGGTCTAGGTGAGTGAGCCGCATTACTGATGTGCTCTCATGAAGCTTCAGCAGTCAGGTCAGTATCCTTCTCTCTAAGTTGTCATCCCACCTGACTCTAGGAGTAATTCAAAGATATACCTTCGGGCCATTGCCTTACTAGACTCTGGTGTGGTCATGTGCTCTTTGAGTTATGGCCATTGCTGTATTTTCTAGCTTTGGCCCCCTCCACTACCTTGGGGAGGTGAATCTCCTCTCTCTCTCTCTCTCTCTCTCTGTCTCTCTCTCATATGTATACTTTCCAACCTAAAAAAAGAAAAACAAAAACAAAGATATGCCTTCAGGGAGGACCTTTTTTTTTCCTTGAGAATTACATTTGACTTCACTCCAACTTTTCCACAGATATTTATTTGATGTTCCAGGATTTTCTGACAAACTATGAGCAGTTTGGGGCCTACAATAGTTAGTATGATTCCTGAGGAATGTCAGATTCTGACTAAGTCTAGGCTCTGATAGACATACCACGGAAACAGTTTCAAATGACCTTCAAAAAATATTTATTACTTTACGTAATACCTCACGATTCATATTAATATCCCATAGAAGCCTGAAGACCCATATGAATTATTTAGAAAACATTGTCATTTGAATAGGGTTTAGAAAATTTCTAAACTTCTCTTGTATGCTCAGAATGTATAATTATTTTAGATAATTGTGTTGGTTGTATATGTGAATTTTGACTACAAAATAAATTAGATCTATTTTAGAAGTATGGTTTATGAACTGAATCTTATTTACTTGTAGAGATTTATTTAGTCAAGTAAATAAATGATGAGGGGTGCTCTTATGAATTTTCCAAAATATTTAATTCATAAATTTGGAATGGAATGTTTACAAGTAAAGATATTATTTTAGGAAGTTCCAAATAATCGCAAGAATCACCTTTTCATTGAATGCATGCATACAAATAAATACAAGTCTTTGCATTGTTACTAAAATATGTTTATCATACACATTGGCAGCTACACATTTGTATCGTAAAGGGGAATAACTTTACCAGTAACAACATTTTTGCTCCCTTGGGATCATAGACTCCTCATTGGACTGTTAAAAGCATATAATATCTTATTTTGGTCAGTCTTTTAAATGCTCAGTTTTGAGAAAAGTTGCAGCTTATCTGCCATGACTTCTATTTAAACAAAAAATGAAATTATTTCCTGAATGATTAAAATAGATGTGATATCAGAGCTAGTTTTTCTCTTTAAAAAATTCCATGTCAAAGACATTGATCAAAAATTTTTTATTGGTTAAATTATCTTACTTTTCGAAAACTAACAATATCACATACTTAGCTTTGTTATGGATCTATGTAACATCACATCTTACCAGGATAGTGAGAAGATTTCTTCATGGTTTGTGTTTGACAGACAAGTCAAGTTTTTTTTCCCCTTCATTAGAAAACAGTCACGTTACTTAGAGTTTATAATTACAGACTCAAAATATAAGGGAACGATGTGACCCTTTAAACCATGGCTTCTATTTAGTTTGCGTGCTTAACAACCTTCTAAGTCTTAAGCAGACTCAGCCTTTGACTGATCTGTGGAGATAATCATTGAACAATGTTATTTGTATGTAGAATTTTACATTTAAGTAAAATAGTTTGGTTATTTTAATTCCATTTTTCAATTGATGTTATTTGAACACGTGCCATTTTTAATCATGCTGACATGCTGTGATATAACAACATTCAGAATAATTTGTCATACATTTAATAAGAACTACTTTTTATTTGCCAAATTTCCTATCCAAGACACAAATTTAGTTTGAAGTTGCCTAATCAAAAGGGTGGCAGTTCCCAAAAGCCTTGTTCTAAGTAATAAAATCTTCGTGGTCATGCAAAAGACCTAGGAAAATGCATTCATGAACAACTTATTACTTCCGTGTACCATCGTCATATGCTGCTCTACATTGCTTTGGCTCTTTATGTTTTTAAAAAAACTTTAAAACTCTATTTCTTCTAATAAGATTTTTTTACCTTGTTATCTCTGAACCCTTTCTTCAAAGATTTAAGTTCTTGAATAAAAAACACAAAACATTTCTGAGTTCCTTGTCTCTCTCTTTTTCTCCTTCCCTCCCCACCCCCACCTCCTTCCACTTCTCTCTCTCTCTTCTCTCTTTCTCTCCCTCCTGCCTCCCTCTCCTATCCCTCTCTATTCTCTCTCTCTGTGTCTCTCTCTCTCTCTCCCTTCTTCTCTCTCCCCTACTGTGTGTGTGTGCGCGCGCACGCACGCGTGCACACACGCACGCCTATGTCTGTAGAACTCTTGATATCTATAGATTAGAATAAAAACAGAAACTAGGAATGAAGCAAGCATCAAGTTTGGGGTTAAGGCACAGAAAACAAGGCAGGAAAACAAAGAATCTGAATAAATAACAGGCAATAAGAATTCATATAAATTACATGCAATAATATAGTGGAAATGCAGGGATGTGACTAAAGAGATAAGGGAGAGATCCATTAGGCAATTCCAAAACAAACAAACAAACACAAATAAGAAACATAATGTCAGCTTCTTAGGGATCAATTAAGAATGGGAATTGAGCCAATGTTAGGGAAGAATCATGTATAATTTTCTTTTGAAAGCCATGGTGATGGGCTGTTTATCCTGTTGGTTTTACCTTGGGCTAGTGCCCAGACTGGACAATGAATAAAATATTCTTGTCATGGTACTGGCCACTTTATCTTGCTGCTCTTAGCAAAGTGTCATTAACAACTATCTGCACAGCTCTGATCTATATACTACACTTAAATTAGGTAAAAACATAATCAGGAGAATGATGCGATTATAAATAAGCAAATGAGCATGCAGCAGAGCCCCATCTCTGCCCTTTCTGGGCATGCATATTAAAGGGAAGCACATACCAACACGGATATTTTCATGAAAAGAATCATATTTATGGTGAAATAACTAGATGATACCTGGGCATATGAAGTAATCATCAGGAGAGATTATTTATAGGACTCCCAACAATCCAATACTTGGAGGTCTACATATGCTATGTGGGCCCTCACAAATATACAGTCAACATAATCTTGGTACCCATCTTTTTATAGCCAATGATAGCAAAATATTATAGTGTGTTCAGTCCTAAATTAGAAACAGTATTTGATAATACCCCTACTTTCAAAATATTTTAAAGACCAAAAGTATATTTATTGTTTTAAATTGTAGAGGAATTCTCCAGTATACCAATTATGGTTTCTCCATGATTTTATTCTAACATTTTAAATTCCTCATTAGTTTTGCTGAGAGTAATATGATGATTCAATATTATTTGATGCAATAAATTTTGGCTTTTTTTGTTGTTATTCTTTCTTTAAAAATATTATAGTTACTGATTCCTGAAAATTATCATACTCTACAATGTTAGTGGGAACTGTGTCCATTTAATCTCTTTCAAAATCAGGATCCTATCCAAGAACAATAAACACTCTCATTATTTCAGTTTCACTACATAAATACTAGAGAAATGTTGACAATTCAACCACTGTCTTTCAGAGTTCTTTAAGTTACCACAAATAAATAAATATACTACATGTAGTCTAAACAACATGATTGTAAGTTTTTGATAAGGGCCTGTTTTCTTTCCACCATCCTAAATCTAGAGTTTTTATATAAAAAAACATGGGTCATCAAAACTGATGTTTTGATCAATGTGTTGAATTTCAGTGAAAATCTATTTTTTCCCATATAACTTATTTAATGAATAAAGCCGGCCTGGCGCAGTGGTTCAACCTGTAATTCCAGCACATTGGGAGACCAAAGCAAGAGGATTGCCTGAGCCTGGGGTTTGAGATCAGCCTGGGCAACTTGGTGAGACTTCTCTACAATAAATCACAAAAAACTAGCCAGGAGTGGTGGTGTGCATCCGTAGTTCTAGCTACTTAGAAGGCTGAGGCAGAAGGATCGCCTAAACCCAGCAGGTGGAAGCTGCGGTGGCCATGAGCTTGCCACTGCACTCCAGCCTGGGCAACAAGAGTAAGACCCCACCTCAGAAAAATAAAAGAATAAAGTCTTTAAAATGTTGACTTGTCAAATAACACTCCTTGGTGCTTTTTCTCCTAACACAAAATGGACATACACTTCCCTGTAATGTAAATGATATTTGTAATGGTGGAAAAGTTGTCCTATTTGATTATCAAACTTGCCATTTATGTGAATAATCATACCTAGTATGAGAATGAAAATACAAAATTTTGAAGATTTTAGTTTTGTTACCATAGCAGATTAGACTACTTTTCTGGAGATTTGTTTACATTGACAGAATAAGAAACACACACACACACACACACACACACACATGCCCGTTCACAGAAAACAGAAAGGAGAGGCTGTAATTAGCTATTGAAATATGACCCCATTATTTTGTGCCTTAACAAGGCACTTATCCACTCAGATATCCAGGATCTTAGACATAGCAGAGTCCTCCAAAGCAGTGCACCTTACTTATCTTACCCACATGGCATAATCATTTCAAAGAAGTGCATTTTAAAATAAAGATTATTTAAAAATCTGTAGTTCATATCAAAGGCTTGAAGATAAACCACACGTTTTCCAAAACTAGGCTCTCTCTCTACCTTGCTAGAGTCCTTGTAAATTCACTTTCATGATAAGTCCTAATGATACCACAAAAGTAATAGCCTTAAAAATATATAATGCTATCAAAGCCTCAGAAGAGTTAACATGTTCTTTTTTTGCTCAACTATATTAGTCTGGGTGGTTATTTCATGCAGCGTTTATTTTAGTCAGCAATTTTTCATTGTTCTTGTCATTATTTGGAATAGTAAATACACCTTCCGATGAATTCAATAGGTAAATTCTTATGTATCATTTAACTATTAGTACATTTTTGTTTAGCAACTGTGCGACAAAGAAAGGATGTTTCTACTACATACAAATTCTATCTTTTAAACCACAGAGCATTGTTGCCTTCCAAGATATGAGGTACAAATATTCATTTTCTTGTCATAAAATATCCCCATTGAAATTAGGTGGAGTTCTGATTGATTTAATGCTGAAGAATGTGCTCATTGTAGCACAGGCAATTGGGAAAGTATATGAAATAGCTGAAATTGGAACTTGACACACCCGCAATGCTCCCTAGAAAACAATATAATTAAAACCACACTGCTATATCATATGACCTTGACCTACATGGAGTCAGTCTTGGACGATTCAGGAAGGCCTGTTTATTTTTGACTTTTAAGATTTTTGCTCATCCTTCTTTAGTACTGAGAAGGAAAGCAAACGGCTTGTTTTGATTGGAAAACCTCCAAACATCTGTATGTGGCTTTTTACTCCACTCACTGTCCAACTAAAGTGTGGGTCACTTAAGTGTGTGCAACTCTGTATACAGACTCTACAAGGTGGGGCAAACACTTCTTTTCGTTTAGACAGCATGGTTATGTCACTTATTTAAAAAAGTCATTTCTAAATGTTACATATTCAAGTTTAAACTCTTTTAATTGCCCATAATTTCTAACATTCAATGATTGTTTACTTTTAATCTAAGCTGTTGGTTTTGTAACAAATAATAACAAAGATATTTCCCCTGCTCTCACTAAATATTTGTCTACCTTCTCTTTCTTTCTCCTTCCTTCTTCTCCCACAAGAGGGTCAAAGCACAGGCCTGTGGACGCCCCAGACTACGTGTCCAAGGTCTCTCTACTCCCTGTAAGCAGTGGCCCTGTAGCCATCCTTCAGGCCTAGAGGTGTATACACTCTAGAGTTGAGATCCCCTACACCCGGGCCCTGACCAGTACCAGTCCTTGACCTGTTGAGAACCAGGCAGCCCAGCAGAAGATGAGCGAAAGGTGAGCAGAGATCGCCTTATGTCAGATCAGCAGCTGCATTAGAGTCTTATAGGAGCATGACCCTAATGGCAGCTCTGGAAAGCGACAGGGTAAGACAGTGGTTGGTTGTGCTCAGCAGGAAACCACAGCAAGGACAGAGTCCCCACATCTCATGAACTGGACTTCTCACACTTCTTGTATTATTTCTATTTATGTTTTTAGGTGTTTGTTCTCCTTAGTTTTAAGCAATATATTGTGTATTTTCAGTCTATCTTAGCTGTGCTGTAGAGAGCTGAGTAATCTATACTTGGATTAAAACATTTAAAGGGTCAGTATCTCCAGGTGCAAGCAAGGCATGAGAGAAATAATCAAAGGGAGAGAAAGCTTCTGGAAAAGACAAAACTAAAGAGTGCAAGGTTCATATGACTCAAGCTTTGTACAAGGGAAACCTTGAAAGTCCTGAGTTTAATTGAAAGAGAAAATTTCAGCCGGGCTCATTGGCTCAGCCTATAATCCCGCGCCTTGGGAGGCTGAGATGAGTGGATGGCCTGAGCCCGCAGGTTCGAGACCCGCCTGGGCAACTTGGAGAGACCTCATCTCTACCATAAATAAAAAATTAGCCGGGCATGGTAGTGAGTGCCTGTAGTTCCAGCTACTTGGAAGGTTGAGGCGGAAGGATCGCCGGAGTCCAGCAGGTCGAGCGGCAACTGCACTCCAGTCTGGGCGACAGAGTGAGACTCCAACTGAAAAAAAAAAAAAAAAAGAAAGACAAAATTTCACTTCTTTTGCTTAACTTTTAATTTATTTTTATACCACTAAATTAATCTGCCTAAATTTGTGACACATCCTCTAACTTCCTAGCTTAAGAGGTACATGGGCCTCTCTATTGCCCACTATGTCTTCTCTAAACTGTCAATCACTTATTTAATATTTATTGGTCATCTACTGTACATCAAGCACTTTGTTAGGCACTGGGGATGCAAAAATAAGCAGAAATCCTTGATCCTGACCTCACACAGAATACAGTAGAGATGGTAACAGGTAGAAATTATAAGCCATAAATAATCATAAAGGAAGAGTAGAGTGTGGGGAGAAAGTAGGAAAAAAAGGAGGGCTACCTACCCAGATAAAGATTACACTTAAGCAAGTACCTGTGAAAAAGAAGTAGTTGGACATTCACAAAGTGGAAAACGTGTCTTAGAAAGAAAGGACAACATGTGCAAAGATCCTGAGGTAGCAGTGTTTGCCTTTAGCTGAATCAAAAGAAGAGCAGTTAACCCAAAGTGTAACTAGTAAGAGAAAGAAAGATGCTGGCATTGCCCAGGAACCAGACAAGGCAAAGTCTTTCAGCAATAGATAGGAGTTTGATTTTTTTCTTTTTCTTTTTTTCAGCAAATGATCGCCACTGCAGAATTTTCCACAAGGCACTTGCGTAATTCATTTTATATTTGTCAAAACTCTGTTAGGCTATTTTGTAAAAAGTGAATTAAAATGAATCATGAGTTGATCATAAGATGCTATGAGAAGTGAGAAACCATACAGTTTGGTTTAACTTCACAGTGAAAACTTGGGTAATTCAGCAAATTTGAAACATATTAGTGACAGAATCTGATCAGTAACGTGGACATTTTTCCAGGAAGCCAGTTTCATAAATGCAAATCTTAAAAAAAAAGAAAAAATGGTTGAGATTCTTCTAAAAGATCACAAAAGCTCTAAGAATATTTACCATCAGTGTTTATAAAATGTACTATAGACTACAAGTTGGAAAGGACAGAGAAGGGAATTAATAAATGAAAGAAAAATGATGGAGTCAATAAGTCTGAAGTTTAAAATTTGTGGAATAATGGTAATAGTGTTGGCATGAATCCGTTCGTTTGCTTGCTTGTTTGCCCATTGCAAGCTAAGAAACCAGCCTTATGTCCCTTAAGTATCAAAGGAAAAACTACAACCAAGTCCTGGAAAATACATAGCTAAAACTCATGGAAATTCTAGAAGAGGATCCATAAGATGACTCAGTGAAACCATTATTCATCTCTGTTTATATTTGCTCATTTATTTTTCCTAAATATTTAAGAGACTTAGTTTTTGTTGATTTCAAAGTATATTTATATATCTCTACTCATTGATCATTTATCTATGTTTAGGGGACAGGACTGATAAAACATATTAGATATCTACAGAAATAATCAGGTACTCGAGAAACCATTCTAGCTTGAAAAAGAGAACTAGAGACACAAGTTCAGAGAGTGGAATGCTAGAAAACTCTGCTTTCAGAAAAGGTGCCTTTCTGGTGATAAGAAGGTATGATAAGGGATGTCTGTGTTCTAGAACAGTTCTAGTCAAGGTTATCCATTACATATTGAGAAAAGAAATGAACTCGAAGGTCTTTCTGGCTTGGGGTATGGGAAAAAGTAAGCAGCAAAATTCAAAACAAAGATTGCCATCAGAAGAGTTCGTAGGAGGGCAGGGACAGAGTTGAAGGGGAGTTTTGTGGGTTTCGCACGCTAAATCTGCAATCCTCAAGAAGCGCTGAATTATATGGATCAACGGAGACACATAAAGAGTAATGAGACACACAGTACCAACCTCAGCCCTGTGTGGGCTCCAGTGACCTGTGCGGGCTCCAGTGACCTGTTTCTCTTCCCAGGTGTCTCCCCTATCCCACACAGTTTTCCTATGGCTTCCCATACCTCTGTAATTCATCCTTCGGTAAATTAACTCTGCTTGGATTATTCTAATCTGGGTTTTCCATTAATTTCTTGTTAAGGCCTCAGATGATACCATCAGCTAGTCCATAACATCTGGATCTCATTTTTCTCTTTATTTTAGTAAATAATAATGAAATTTTCAGCAATTACAAATAACCAAGCAATATGTACACATTATGTAATATAAGTAAATATGATATAGGCTGTGCTATCTCCATATTACAGGTGAGGAAATTAAGGCTCGGGGGTGTTAACTTATGTGGTCAATACGTTGCCAGTCTCAGACTCATCATTGTACTCTTACTAGGGATCTACCCAAAGGAAAATAAATATTATGTAAAAAAAGATACCTGAACTCTTGTGTTCATTGCAGTACTGTTTGCAATAGCAACATTATGGAACCAACCTAAGTGCCCATCAACAATTGACTGACTGGATAAAGAAAATAAGGTATATATACATCATGGAATCCTATGAAGTCATAAAAAAGAATGAAATCATGTCCTCTGCAGTTATATGACTGGAGCTGGAGAACATCATCCTAAGTGAACTCACTCAGAAACAGAAAACTAAACCTCACATATCCTCACTTTCAGTGGGAGTTAAATGGCCATAAAGATGGAAATAATAGATACTTCAACACTAAAAGAGGGGAGGCAAGGATGGGGATTGGGGTTTAGAAATTGTCTTTTGAGTTTAATGTTCACTTTCTGGGGAATGAGTCAACTGAAACCCAATCCCCACTACTAGGCAATATGTCCACATAACAAACATGCTCTTGTACCCAATACAACGGTTGTACTGACTCTCACAGAGAGAATACTAAGGTGAGTGAGGCTCATCTCAGCCTTTTGGGAAAGAAGCACCTTTTTGGTTAAAAAATATAAATAAAGTATATGTATACACACATATACTATATGGTTGTATGGTATGTGTGTCTACATAGATAACATGATTAATGAGTGATGAGTTTCTTGGGCAGACATCAATGCCACAAGTGTTTTAAAAAGTACATGTTCGTTATAGACTAAGAAAGACTAAAGAATGAAATGGTATGCACTCTAAATAGTGAGTATTATTTGCTTTTACTCACATGCAATGTGTCTTGTATTCTTTGGAAATGGAAACTACTAGAATTTTTTAAACATTTAGTCATAAAGAATGTGTGTGTGTGCATGTGTGTGCATATTCTTTAAACAATAAATTGATTGGTTTGTGTGGAAAAATTCCACTTGAAAAATAGCCTGAATTTTATCAAAATAGGTCACAGGTTTTCAAAGTTTGCTTGATGAAAGCAGTATTTATTTGAGTGGTGGGAAGCTTAAGCCTTTCTCTGCATACAGACAGCCACAGAGGAAAACAGCTCCATAAATTCAAAGCATAAAGAGCAAAGTTGTTATGATTACATTCTATTTCCATTTCACCTGACCTTAGTGTGCGTGCTCATTATTTTCTGCTGTTTATCCAACCCATTCCCTGGTCCCCGTAAGTCTGAGGTCAATGGAATGGCATTTCCCCTTGAGAGCATTACTACCTCACACCCTATAATTGGCTCGCAGAATTAGAGAGATTGAGGTTATGGGAACAGAAAATTCTCCCTGCAACAAAAATGCAGAATTGTCATGGCTTGATTTACTTTTACCCACTCAAACGTTATTCAGCATTACAGATTTTTTTCAAATTTTTTCATTTAAAAAAATGAGACTTCTGTTAAACTGTGCTGGCTAAAAACCATTACAAGAGACATTTACAATTTGGAAAAATTCCAGACACTATCAATCCAGACACTTTTGTTTTAAAAATAATCCTTAGACATCATTTACAATTCACAGGAGAGCTGTTTTCAGAGAGGAAGTTGTTATCTTCCAAGGTCATATAGAAGAGAACACACAATTTCGGACACAACAGAAATTGATGGAATAAATGATCTTTGAGTTTTGAATTTGTCATGTTAGTTTTAAAAATACAACTACATTTTTATAAAATTGCTTCTTTTTTATTTGGCATTTTTGTTGTCAATAATTTGTAGAAAGTGAATAGCAGTTGGTTCATTAATTTCAAGAAAATCTTTGAAACTTTTCTGAAGACAGCAGAACTTGAAAACTAAGTTGAAAATCTTACCACCCCCAAAGTGCATCTTTTAGGTGCAGACACTGAGCCACATGTTTTTCCTTGGTAATCTTGTTAATCCCTCCTAACTACTGTGGTCAGGGGGATGTTTCCATTCATTACCATCAAAGACAGTTGACATTGAAGAACTTGAATATGAAGAAGGTGGGATGGGTGGAGAGCACCCACTAATAAAATCTAATATATATTAATACAGACATTGATAACAAATAGCTTTCATATTCTTTGAAATTGGGTGGGTCATATAGGCCTCCCTATTTTGGATTTATAGAGTGAATACTGTGACTCCTCCTCGATACTGTGACTCTAAATAATGAATATAGAAATTCTAAGGGATTGTGGTGTGTGTGTCTGCATGCCTGTATGTGCCACACAAAGAGAGGCAGGAGGAGAGGCGGTAGGGAGAGAGATTAGAAGACAGCAGAAAGGCAAAGGAGCCAACATTCTTACAGAATGTTTAGCACCCGAACACCAAACCACATGAAGACTAGTTTGTGGGGGAGCATAATAGAATTAAGATTATCCCAAGTACAGCCTTCCCTTCATTTCATTCTAAGACTTTTTTTTTTTTTCTGAACTTGTATTTTTTTTCTAGGACAACAACATTCCTGAAAGCTACAGTCACATGAGCAGGGGAATACTCAGAATCAGGTCCGCCACGTGTTGTTGCATGTATTCAGTGCACTGCGGACAATGTGGATAAAGCAGAAGGTGTGTAAGGCACTGTTTTAGACACCCAAAGAACTGGGATTTGAAATGCCAAGAACACCGAAACACACAGGGAAGCTAGCTCACGCACAAAGCTATTTATCATCAAGCAGTGAACACGGAACCCTCACTCTGGTGGCTGGAGACTCGATCCAAGTCATGCCTCATTTTTAACTAACATGCTGGGCTACTTTGGGTAAGTTTAAAGCACATAGACCTCATTTTATTCTTCTACTAATGAGAAATATATTTTTGATCAGAGATTTTTAAAAATTGCTTAGTATGCATGCTGCCATTTTCCTTTTTCTCCACTTACACCATCAGCAGGCTTGAATGGTCACATTTTTTTCCTGATGAACCCAGGGGGTCCTCCGAATCCTTTTCAACACGATGTATAGGAAGTACTATCAGATTGGAACCAGTGTGTAAATTGAAACCAATTCACCATTCAGACTGAATGAGCTTTGACTTCTGAATTTCTGAATCCAAAAAGGGCTGCAGATACTCTGTATAACATGTATGACTGAAAAATTTTAAAAAAGATGGGGGGAGGGTCTTACATTATAATCCTTTATTGGTAACACACTGCTTTGGGGTTCATCTTATTCTACATCAATTGGTTTCTCAGTGTTCACCAGGCATGAACATCACCTGGGAAGATTTTTTTAAAATAGCAAGGCCCAAGCCTTAATCTCCACAGATCGTGATTCCGTTGCTCTGAAGTGGGACATAAGGGTCACTTTTGTAAGCACCTCTCATGAATCTGATGAGCAGAACTGGTAAACAACTGTTCAACTAAGGTGGGAGGGAGTATGGGAAGGGGGGAATGCACCCAAGGAGATCCAGACTGTAGCACTGAACACCGCTTCCCAGATAAGCAGAACAAATGACAGAGAGAGGGAAGTGCCTTTGGAGCTGGCTGCAGTGTGTCTTCAAGCCTGAGGAAGGGGTTGTTTCAGGCTTTGAAGATTAAGCAGGATCTACATAAATGTTAAGGAGAGGGGAGAGACAATTTCAGTTTGAGGAGGCAGACTAGATAAAGAGCAGAGAAGTCAACAGCCCTGTCCTGAGTGGAGACAACATCAAGGCTGTTTCCTGTTGTGAGCTATGGAAATTGGATCAGCCAAGGGGCGGCAGCTGTTGAAATGGCCCGCCTTTGTCCTCTAAGAGCTTTTCTGAATTGTTCCTCTGCAGCTGAGGGAGGGGTGTTACCAAAGCATTCAACCTAAGTTGTAGGGACTGAATTCATAACCGCTGTACTACTCTTAAAAACAGAATTACTCAGGCTTTTGATCTGATCAGTAAAGCAGAGAAGGCCTTAATCTAGCAGGAAATGCTGGTAACTGGAGACCTTCTGCTCCTCTTGTTTAGATCCTAAAAGGAAGTATTGGTTGTTTCTCAAAAAGTTTTCCTATAAATCCAGTGTAGGAATTCCACAATCCAAAACATAATTTAACTTAGTGTCAGTGTTAGAGAAAACCCATACCACGAGACGTTATTTTTCTCTTTATAACAATGGTGAAATCACTGGAGTGGAAAATGAGATTGTTTTATACATCATGTCATCATAAAGGCTAACACAAAGCCTAATAGAATGTGGGTATTCAGTATGTATATCAAATTAACAAAACATAATCAGTTTGGGGTCCCTCTGTTTTGTTTTCCAATTATCGCCCTTTTGTCTTCCTGCATTTGAGTTCTCATAGCAGAGTCTTTTGCCTAATTAAAGCCTTTTTATTTGCTGTTTTTCCTGCACAATACAAATCATCCATCCTGGAATCTTCTCAATTCAGAATGCATTTCTCAAGTTATTTGTAAGATAATGTGAGCTTTAAAATAACTTGAAAAAGAGAAGAACCTCATTTAACATGATGTAAAACTTGCTAGATACACCTCAACCATGAAAAAGAAGCTTTACACATGATTTCTTTGCTATTTAACTTTGAGTTTTGTAGGCTGCTAAAAATAACCCAGACACACCTGTGTTATGAAGTGATACCTTATACGATGGAGTTTGGGTTGTACTGTGTTTCCACTTACGTGTTGATAGCTAGGCAGCTGCTCAAATTTATCCAGTATATTTGAATGGTTCCAAGTTAGCACCATTTTTCCATGATTAACAGAATAATAATAATAGTAACTCATTAAATGTAAAGCTCTTCATTTGGCTCTGACAGTGAAAGGTCATTATTTTTAATTTTAGCCTTTCTGCTTCTACTAAGTGGTACATGAATAAGATACTACATTGGGTAAAAATAATTATAATAACTCGACAGAGAATCACCACTATGCATAAGCATAGAAGAAATGTTTTTCCAACATTTGCTTCTCCTACTTTCATGAGTATAGACAAGCTGAAAATCATTTTTTTTTTCCTTATAGGCCATAAACATTCATAAAAAGTTTCAGTGTCAGTGAGTGTCTTCCATTGTATATTTTCTAAAAACATGTTCATGTAATTTTAAACTGAGAGGACTTTAAGAGTTTGGGGTTTGGAGCAGGATCAGGATAGGTCCGGAGAGCTGGCATCACCTTGGAGTTACTCTTAAAAGAGGCCATTCACAGGAAAGGAGTTTGGTTAAAGTTTTCATTGTGATTGTATCCCACTCAGGTCAGTGACTTCTCAGTATTACACTAAGCCAAAATTTTCCACTCCTCATCCAAATTTCCCTTAGTTTTTTACTTAACTAATTCATAATCTTCTTACCTTCTGCAGCATATTTTCTATTATATAGTCTTTTAATGAGTAAGTTCTTTTTTAGTCATAATATGCATACGAGAGAAGACCCCAAAAAACTGAAATTTATTTATTTTAGAATTGAGTATTAATTCTCACATGTTTAAACTTCGGCCACCTTCAAAGCACTCTCGTTTGATGTGATACGCCTATCAAGATGCTTTTTCCACTGCTCCAAACAGTTTTTGAACTCGTCCATTTCAATGCCTTTTAGTGCTTCTGCCATTTTTGGTTTCACCTCTTCCACATCAGCAAAATGTTTCCCTCTGAGGACTTTTTTCATCTGGGGAAACAAAAACAAGTCACTGGGGGTGAGATCAGGAATAAGAAGGGTGGGGCATAGGGGTCATGTCGTTTTGGATCAAAAACTGCTGAACACTCAGAGCAAGTGCTCTCATAAATCGCCCATAATGAAATGGGCAAACACAGAAAGTATCTTAAAAATGAAAGCCTCATGGAAGCCAAACATAGACTCTCAAAACAACACTAGCTGGTACACTGATACTGATGGGTTCCTAGAACACTTACCTAGTAGGGGAAACCTGTACTATAAGGGGCTCACCCTCCAAAAGATAATTCCACTTTTGAGAGGGTTCCCCCTTTATATATTCAAGTATTCTATAAATGCACAATCTCACACACACACACACACACACACACATTTCCTTGTGTGTTTAAGAATAACATGTTAGCATCATCTCAATATGATAAGCAGTATTAGAATGTCCAGTCCACCCATCCATCTGTTAGACTAGAATCCTCTTCCGCTACGTCCCCACAGGCATTGTCTGGTTAGGTGTGAATACTCACAGTGATGTATAACCACAATCACTGCAAATCTTTGGATACCTCTAATCATACTTGAAATTGCTTCCTTAAATGGTACTGTGCTTTCTGTAGACTAGTTTGTACTCTAGTCTTTGGCAACATAAAGATAGAATCCAGTGTATCATTCACATGCCACTCTACTTACCAGCCTTATTTCTTGCAGTAATTACTCATATGATATAGTTTCCAAATCTATTCCTCCTCAAAAAACTTTCTTCAAGACTATTACATGAAGGGGCATTATATTTCTACGTATAGAAATATACACCTATTAGAAGATGCACATATTGGAGTATAAAAATAGAGTGTGTAAGTAAAGCCAAATATTAGCTTGCATTTTGTTTATGTTTTTGGTCTTTCTTGACATGCATCAAAGTTTATTACTGAAAAAAATCACAAGAGTGCTAGCCAGTTCAACAAACAATGCTAGTTGTTCACCCCAAGTAGTTATGTTCACCAAAGGTAGAGCTGAATCCCCCAGTCAGTGGAATTCCCCTTGTGTTCAGGTATCTAGCCTGAGATAAAGCATTTCTTTCCTGAGCTTAAGGTTAAATTAGGATCCATGCCAATTATGATAATTCGTTTTCCTTGCCAGAACTGATTGAAGAGTAGAAATGTGGCCCAGGTCTAGTCCATGAAATGTATGGGAAGCCTTTTGTGAGGGGATAGAGAAAAGGACTTATTAAAAATTTCTCCTTACAAATGAGAAGAGAACATATAAAGGAGCAGTAGCTTCTATGGGACATTATCTGGCTGTGATGCATGGGGATGTGGCAGCCTTCTTGTAAGCATGAGGTTAATTAGCCAGAAACAGGCAAACAGATGATGACAAATCAGTCCTTTGTCATTTGTTTTCAAGTGTATTGAAGTATAATTTAAATTTACCTGTAGTAAAACTACAGGTGCATTTTTATAATTCTATAAATTAGATTTATAAACTAAATATAATAAAAATACAGGTCAATGAGTTTTGACAAATGTTTATATTCATATAACCATATCACAATCAAGAATATTAATCTAGAGAAATAATATACAATATTCACTGAGCATCTACTAAGGTGTTTACACTCTGCTATGTGTTGTACTCATACCATCTCATTTAGACTTCCCAATTATTATATCAACTACATAGAGGAAAAACTAAGGCCTTGTATCACTCTCTGTAACATGCCCTAAATTAAATTCTCTACACCCAAATTTATAAAATATCATAAAATAAATTATGCACAACAATATGTGTGCTTTTTGAAATGTGTTTCTTTACTTTTGCTATGAATAAAAGGATTCATTTTATTTCATCAGCTTTTCAAAACTTTAAAAAACAAATATGCCAGTCTACTACTCTAAAACTCAGTGGTGGTGTTCAGTATAAGTGTATCCATATGGTTTATTATCTAGTTTATGTTTTGCAAATTGTTCCAGATAAAAAGCAGCGGTAGTGTCAACATAACTTTTTATCTTACAAGGGGCCCCTTGGAATCTAGCGGCATTCTTCAGTAAGCCTCTCTGTCTTGTCACTGGTAGACTGAAATACAGGTGTCCATCTCCATAAACGTAACTGTGGTAGGGAAGTGCCCTGTGATTTGTCCTCCTCTAAAAGAGAGTGCATGGAGGCACCAAGCCATGTGCTAAAGCACATTGACAAAACTGGTAGAGTTTTCTGCAGGTACTTTACTACGATCTTAGCCAAAAGGCTGAGAAGCGATCTGCAGATACTTTACAAAGCTCTGTTTACACCACAAGATGATTTTCCAGATCATCTGTGAGTGCTGAGCAAGAGCATTAGTGCCCTTTCACAGCAAGTCATAAAGCAGGTTGCCCCAGGACAATCACTGGCATCCCTGCCCAGTGGCCATTTCCCCCTAATTTGTTTTTATGGTCTGTCAGCATATTTAGTCGTGTCTCTACTAATCATCTCCAGGGGAACCAGCCAACAAAGGTTATGATGGTCTGTTTTAGGATGTCAGTCTTGGTGTTTGCTTGAATAAAAAACTCTCAGGCAATTAGCCACGGCAATTCCAAAGCTGATGCTTAGAGTCCTTCCTCCAATTTAGGAAGAACCCCGGGAAGCTACAAGAAAGGCCACAAAGTAAGCTACTATCCCTGTGCAAGTTATGCTGAGACCGATGTGTGAGTGTATGCAAGCATATCTCAGGAGATATTGCGGGTTCACTTTCAGACTACCACAATAAAGCAAATATCACAATAAAACAAGTCACAATTTTTTTTTTGTTTCTCAGTGCATATAAAAATTATACTTACACTATGATGTAGTGTGCAATAGCATTATGCTTAAAAATAAATAGTGTAAGTGTACATACTTTAATTCAAAATACTTTATTGATAAAAAGTGCTAACAATTTTCTGAGCCTTCAAAGAGTCCTAATCCTTTTGCTGGTGGTTAATCTTAAATCAACGTCAATGACGCATCAAGGTTGATGAAGACGGAATGGCAGTTTGTTAAATAAGACAGCAGTGAGGTTTGCCACATTGATTATTTTTTTCATTAAAGATTTCTCTGTAGCCTGAAATGCTGTTTTATAACATTTTACTCAACAGTGGAACTTTTTTCCAAAATGGATTCAATCCTCTCAAACCCTGCTGCTGCGTGATCAACTAAGTTTATACAATAATTTAAATCTTTTGTTGTTATTTCAACGATGTGCACGGCATCTTTGCCAGGAGGAGATTTCATCTCAAGAAATCACCTTCTTTGCTCATCCATAAGAAGAAACATCTCATCCATTCAAGTCTGATCATGAGATTGCGGTCATTCAGTCCATCTCCAGGCTCCACTTCTAATTCTAGTTCTCTTTCTATTCCCACCACATCTGCATTTGTTTCCTCCACTGGTGTCTTGAACCTTTCAACTATAAGGGTTGAAATAAACTTCTTCCAAACACCTGTTTGTTGGTATTTCAGCCTCCCCCCATGAATCACAAATGAATGTTCCTAATGGCATATTTTTAGAATGTTTTCAACATATTTGCCCAGCTCCATCAGAAGAATCACTGTAGCTATCTGAAATGTAGTTCTTAAATAATAAGACTTGAAAGTCAAAATTGCTCATTGATCCATGGACTACAGAAAGAATGTTGTGTTAGCAGCTATGGAAGTAACATTCATCTCCTTCTACATCGCCATCAGAGCTCTTAGATGACCAGGAGCACTGTCAATAAGCAGTCATATTTTGAAAGGATTTTTTTCTGAGCAGCAGGTTTCAACAGTTGGCTTGAAATATTCCATAAACGATGCTGCAAACAGATATACTGTCATCTAGGCTTTGCTGTTCCATTTATAGAGCATAGGCAGAGTAGATTTAACATAATTCTTAAGGGTCCTAGGATTTTTGGAGTGGCAAATGAGTATTGCCTTTAACTTAGCCATCAACTGCATTACCCCCTAACAAGGGTCAGCCTGTCCTTAGAAGTTGTGAAGCCAGGTATTGACTTCTCTCTAGCTATGAAAGTCCCATATGACATCGTCTTCCAATACAGGCCTGTTTCATCAACACTGGAAATTTATTTTTTAGTGTAGTCACATTCATCAATGATCTTCTGGACAACTTGATGCAGATTCTACCTGAGCACCCGCTGTTTCACCTGCACTTCTATGCTGTGGAAATAGCTTATTTCCTTAAATCTCATGAGTCAATCTCTGCCTGCTTAAGGCTTTTCTTCTGCAGCTTCCTTACCTCTCTCTAGAAATGAAAATAGCTAGGGTCTTGCTCTGAATTAGGCTTTGGCTTAAAAGAATGTCGTTGCTGGTTTAATCCTCTATCTAGACTAAAATTTTCTCCATATCAGCAACAAAACCGTTTCACTTTCTTATCTATGTGTACACTGGAATATACATTTAACTTTTTAAAAATAACTTTTTTTTGCATCCACAGCTGCAAAGAGGCTGTTAGCTGCAAGAGGCCTAAGTTTTCGCCCATCTTGACTTTCAACATTCCTTGTTTGCTAAGCTTAGTCATTTTTAGCTTTTGGTTTAAAGGGAGAGACGTGATTCTTTCTCTCACTTGAACATTTATATAGGTCATTAGAGGGCTATTAATGGGTTTACTTTTAACATTATTGTGTCTCAGAGAATAGGGAGGCCAGGGGAGAGGGAGAGAGAGGGGAATGGCCTGTCGATGGAGCAAACAGAACACACATTTATCGATTCATTTTATCTTCTTATATGGACATGGTTCACGTTGCCCCTCAAAAGTTACAATGGCAACATCAGCAATCACTGATTACAAGTCACCATAATAGATATAATGATAATGAGAAAGTTTAAAATATTGCAAGAATTACCAAAATGTGACACAGAGAAATTAAGTGAGCACATGAAGTTAGAAAAAAGTTGTATCAATAGACTTGTTCAACGCAGGGCTGCCATATACCTTCAATTTATAAAAAATTCAATATCTGCAAAGTGAAATGAAACAAGTTGCCTATATAATAAGTATGCAAGGATAATTCTTACTTCATGAAGCAAGTGCTTCTGCCTCAGGCATCAGCCTTTCCAAGTACACTGACAGATGCTTCTGCTGTAGCTTTCTGGGCCAAAGCTGTGATAAACAAAGGGAGGGAGAACTGAGCAGTCATGAAGACTATCAGCGTATGGTCTTAGAATAGATGGTTTCATTTCCCTCGGGCAACTCAATCAGGTGTGGCACTAAGAGGAAAAGAACGCAGAGTACGCGGAACACTCTTTGGGGAGAACGGACAATGCACACTTTGGAAAATGTACTCTTTCACATGCGGTCTCTGCCCCTTACAGCCAAGTAATCTTGGCCAGTTTCTTTGGTTCTCTGTGCCAAAATTCCCTTACCCTATAGAATACAACATTAGCTACCTCACGGGCTTATTAAGAAGACTAAAAATATTTCATGTAAAGTGCAATGAACAGTGTCTAGCACTCTATAGACACCCAATTAACAGAAGCTGTCATGATTTTTGCTGCTGTGGATATGAATTACAGTTCTACTTTTGGACATTATCTGATGCTGTCTATCCCTTTTAGGTAACAGAATTCATTAAACCATCTGAATTTCACAAATACCAAAAAAAGGCAAAAAAATAACAAAAAACTATTTCTGAACTAACTACATATTCCCAAGAAAAATACTTAAAAATGATAAGTACTTTCAGACTCTAAAATGGAAGATACATAAATATTCTGTGTGTTATTTGGCATTAAACTACATTTCTATAACACATTGTTGTTTCAGTTCTTTTCCAAAAGTATTTGTTCTCATCTAGAAGGTGCCCATGGAGAAACCAAAGAAATGTAAAACGAGATCCAAAGCTGAGAATGACCCTAAGTATATTTTCATTTCATCTTTTTGAAATCACCTGAGAAGTCTTTCCCTCGCCACATGCCTTTCCCAGCCCTTCCGGCTTCTTCTATTTCTTACACCTTTGAGCTCTTTACCTTTTGAGCTGAGAAAGCATAACCAGTTATTCGTAAGTAGCAGCAGTGCTGTGTAGGTAGTGAGCAGAGTACACATGAATGCCCAACACTATTGTGAGCGCTTCACATGTCTTGTCTTATGCAACTTTACAATAGCATTATGAATGATTGTTATTATTATTATTATTACCACTATTTTACAAATGGAGAAATGAAGACACAAAGAATGACAGGAACTTGTTTCAGATCATGAACCTGGTAAGAAAAATGGCTGGCACTAAAAATCTCCGGAGCATGATGTTAAGCAGTGAGCTTTCCTGCCTCTACAGCTCCTGTCCAGAGTGTGGCCACAGTGCCATGTTGCCACTAATCACAGTTGTCTGTTTGGCACAATTGACCATCTAACGATAATCTTCCAGATTATTTTCTATAGAATTTCATTTTGCCCCTTCCTCATCTCTTTCTAAATATTTCTTTTATAAAAACAATGAATGACAACTGTTATAAGCACAGAGCATGAGGGTTGTTTATGTTTGAGTTCTTTCATTCCTACAGGTGGTAGTAAGTGAACATTCCATGGTTAGATTGTCAATCAAAAGAAAGTTCAGGCCCCTAATATCTAGATTTACTAGACAGGTCTACAAACTGATTGAATTGACGATTGGATACACCTCCAAATGCGTGTGCCCCACTTGGTTTTGTCATAGCTTGGTGGAGATAAGTGATAACCATGATGATGCCTCTACTACTCGTATGGAATTGCCATTTGTCTTCAAAAAACATTTCCTTGTGTTTCTTTTCAATCCTTCTTGAAGTCATGTGTTGAAGGAAAAGGATTAACTTTTGCGAAGAGCCAAAATTCATTTAAATAGATGTACAGAAAAAGAATATTTTAGTGTTATGGCAAAAGAAAGAGGAAAGAAAGAAGGGAGGGAGGGAGGGAAAGAAACAGAGAAAGAGAGAGCAAAAAGGGAGGAAGGAAGGGATGAAAGAAGGGAGGGGAAAAAAGAAAAGAAAAGAGAAAAAGGTTTCTCTGTGTGATTATAATAGATCCAGGATGTGATTCTGAAAAGAAGTTGCCAAGAAAATGTTGAGTGTTATTAAGTTGTATTCATTGAAATATATGTATGACCTCCACAGATAACGTCTATAAAGATAAAACTCATTTTTCTAAGACTTTGAGAAAAGACTAAATTTTATCTTATTATTGAACCACGTATATAAAAATAAACAAACCATACATAAATAAATATAAACCATATATAAATTTATATATATCCATATATATATAATTTTTTTACAGTCTTTGGATCTCCATAGGAGAGAGTAGCATGGTGAAGCAAAGGGGTCTGTTGAAATGTAGCATTCCATTCAGACCTGTTTTTGTATCTCTCTGTATTTCTCAAGCAGCCAAATGCCTCATTTCTGCATACTCTTCTTCCTCAGGCCCACTGCGCTGGAATTTTTGACTCAATTCCAACTACAACTGTGAAAAGAGAGAAGCATTAAGAATAGCGGAAGCTTACTTTTATTATTCAAACTTCACATGATCCTGGAGCCAGACTATCTTGTTTGTAAGATACAATCTTTTATAAGCCTGCATTACCTAACTCTCCACTCCAAGGTTACCTGCTTTTCCTTCAGTTTCTCACCTCTTTCAGCTAGATTGCCTCCTAAACTCTATTGTTTGCCACCCTTCCCTCCTTCTTAGCCAAATAATCTTAAATGGTCTCAGGAAAGAACTCTTTGGATTGTGTTGTTTATGACGAGGCCAGCTTTGCTAATTCTTCCTGAGTTTTCTCAAAGTGTGGCCAGTTTCCAAGGCCAGGAATGCAAAATAATGTGATTTCTGTAGTTTCCCACATGATCCAATTTAAGGAGTTTGGAGTACTTACATTTTATAGCATTAAAAGGTCTTTTTAAACGCTTTATTGAAATAGTCCCTAAAAATTGTTTGCATGGTAATAGATAAATCATGTGGTCAATTAATAGGTATTATTATAAACATGTGGTTATGTAACCTCTAAACCCAAAGATCTATCATAAATAAGACAGAATCCAAATCCTGTGAGAACAAATTACATGCCTCGAGTTTCCCTTTGGAAACAGCTGTACTGAATCAGGTGAATGGTGAAGGCCAAGTACACTTGGCTTTGAGAATTGGCCTTAATCAGCATCTATGACTTTCAGTAAAATTTATGAGAACACATTTTCCTTGGACATAATGGTCCCCGCTTTGTTGTTATCTCATGAGACGCTCTTTGGCTTCCCCAAAGCACTGTTATACCTCCAGGGCCTACATGGAGAGCATCACTAGCATCTTCTTCCTAAGGCTTTTCAGGGTTGTGCGGTATTTTCTCAGATATATTGAATAGCAAATTTCCATGAAATTTTTGAATCTTTATATGAGATGTTTCCTCACTAGCCAGAGGGAATGTGGGGAGTCAATCTGACTAAAATTCAACATTAAAACATTTGTGTGTGTTTTCATAGGCATTTATAGCAGATGGCAGTTACTAAAGACTAAGTAGTATTATTTAGCATAAGCACTAAATACGGTAAGTTTTTTCAGATAGTCATCACTATCTGAAATTTGACATAAACCTAAGCTCTGTGAGGTTCACTTTTATCCTGAAAAGAGGAATGTCTTTGCAGACAGCTTCAAGAGATGGACCAGGGATCCATGGCACACATACCTGTAGGCTTTTCATTAATTGCCTCTACCTAGGGATTGCCAGATGGTGCTGGATAATCTACAGATGGAGGTGAGAGCAAGTTTGATACAAATAGGTGGAAGTTATTCATATTATTCAAGAGTATTAGAAATAATATTGGCCTGGTCAGATAGTTTAACATTTAGTCATTATTAAATTAAGTTTTTAAGAAAGTTAGATAGCTAGGCATAGTGGCACGCGCCCATGGTTCTAGCTACTTAGAAGGCTGAGGTGGAAGGTTCATGTCAGGCCAGCAGGTTGAGGCTGCGGTGGCCACGAGCGTATCACTGCACTCCAGCCTGGGCAACAGCGTGAGACTCCGAATCAAAAAAAAAAGTTAGAGATTTATTTTTATTTTTTTCTTAGTTGGAGTCTCACTCCATCACCCACGCTGGAGTGCAGTGGCACACTCACAGCCACCCCAGCATCGACCTGCTGGGCTCAGGCAATCCTTTTGCCTAGCCTTCCAAGAAGCCAGAACTACAGGCGTGCACCACCACGCCCGGCTAATTTTTGTTTGGTTGTTTTATTGTAGAGACAAGGTCTCGCCAAGTTGCCTGAGCTAGTCCTGAACCCTCAGGCTCAGACAATCCATTCACCTTGGCCTACCAAAGTGCTGGGATTATAGACTGAGCCACCGAGCCCGGCCAGTTAGAGATTTTCAAATTTAGCCGGGCTCC
>CAUYQG010047843.1:0-11745 GCA_963574415.1 Tarsius wallacei
TTGGATACCCCTGATTTCCTTTTCTTGTCTAACTGCCTGAGCTAGGACTTCCAACACAATGTTGAACAATAAGGGTGAGATTGGGCAGCTTTGTCTTGTTCCAGTTTTCAGGGGAAATGTTTCCAGTTTCTGTCCATTTAGTAATATGTTAGCTGTGGGTTTATCATAGATGGCACTTACTATTTTGAAGTATGTTCCTTCTATACCTAAGTATTTGAAGGTTTTAATCAAAAAGGGATGCTGGATTTTATAAAAAAATTTTTCTGCATCTAATGAGATAATCATGTGGCTCTTATTTTTACATCTGTTGATGTATTTAATGACATTTATGGTTTTGTGAATGTTGAACCAGCCCTGCATCCAGGGATGAAGCCTACTTGGTCATGGTGGAAGATTTTTGAGATGTGTTTTTGGATCCAATTTGCTAGAATCTTGTTGAGGATTTTTGCATCTATGTTCATAAGGGATATTGACCTGTAGTTCGCTTTTTTTGTTGGATCTTTACCTTATTTGGGTATGAGTGTGATGTTAGCTTTGTAAAATGATTTGGGGGGAATTCCATCTTTCCCAATTGCCTGGAATACTTTCAAAATGATTCGTATCAGCTCCTCCTTGTACATTTGGTAGAATTCTGCAGGAAAGCCATCTGGTCCCGGGCTTTTTTTTTTTGTAGGTAGTTTTCTTATGACAGAGTCAATTTCCTGGGTTGTTATTGGTCTAAATAGACACTAACTAGTGTCTAAATGTCTTCTTGTTTCAACCTGGGAAGGTTGTGTGATGTCAGAAAGTTCTCCATTTCATTTTGTCTATCAAGTTTGCTTCCATATAGGTGTACATAGTAATCTTTGATAATCTTTTGTATTTCTTCGGGGTCAGTTGTGAGTAGATCTTTTGTATTTCTGATTGTGTTTATTTGGGCTTTTTCTTGGTCATTCTGGCTAGGGGGTCCATCAATCTTGTTCATTCTTTCAAAGAACCAGCTTTTTGTTTTGTTGATGTTTTCTATGATATTTTTAATCGCTATGTCCTGTATTTGGGCTCTTATTTTGGTGATTTGGATTCTTCTGCTAAAGTTGGGGTTTTGGTGGTCTTCTCTTTCCAGCTCCCTTAGGTGATTTTTTAGGCTCTCCACTTGTGGTCTTTCCGTTTTCTTGATGTGTTCTCGTAGAGATATAAATTCCCCTCTTAGAACTGATTTCATGGCATCCCAGAGGTTTTGATAAGATGTTTCTTCATTTTCATTTGTTTCCAGGAATCTTTTAATTTCTGCTTTGATTTCATTGTTGGTCCTGTAGTTGTTCAGCATTGTGCTGTTTAGTGTCCATGTCTTTGTGGGCTTTGGGGAAATGTTGTTGGTGTTGATATTTATTTTTATTCCACTGTGGTCTGAGAGTGTGCATGGCAAGATTTCAACCTTGTGGAATTTGTTTATGTTTGATTTATGGCCAAGGATGTGATTGATCTTGGAGTATGTTCCATGTGGTGATGAGTAGAATGTATGTTCTGTGGTTGTTGTGTGGAATAATCTGTAGGTATCTATTAAGTTCATTTGGTCAAGTGTCAAATTTAGGTTCTGGATCTCCTCGTTGATTTTTTACCTCAATGATCTATCTAGGGCTGTTAGTGGGGTATTCAAGTCCCCTGCTATGATAGAGTTAGAGTCAATATCTTTTTTTAGTTTACTTAATAGTTGCTTTATAAATGCTGGTGCTCCTGTGTTGGGTACGTATATGTTTAGGATGGATATTTCTTGTTGATTGATTGAATTTTTATCATTATGCAGTGGCCTTTTGCATCTTTTAAAATTTTTCATAGCTTAAAGGTTGTTTGATATTAAGATAGCAACTCCTGCTTTTTTTGTGATCCATTTGACTGGAAACTTGTTTTCCATCCTTTAATTTTGAGTCTGTGTGCATTCCTTGTAGTGAGATGAGTTTCCTGGATGCAGCAACTAATTGGGTCATGGTTTCTTATCCAGTTTACTATTCTGTGTCTTTTCAGTGGTGCATTTAATCCATTCACATTCAGGCTGATTATTGAAATGTGATTGTTTATTGCTGTCATGAGGTTCTTATAAAGTTTTTTCCTTGTTTGCTGGTTTTCTTTTGGCTTTGGGGTTAGTGTAAGTGTGTATTTTCAATTTCTTGTTGCGTTGTATTCTCTGTTGATTCTGTGCTCTGCTATTCTCTTGGGAAGTGTGTGGCCATTCTTTTCTTTCTTTCTTCTGTGCTTAATACTTTTTTGTGTGACCTCCTGTAGAGCTGGTCCAGAAGCTGCATAATCTCTTAGGGATTGGATGTCTGGGAAGGATTTTAATTCTCTATCACTGATGAAGTTGAGCTTGGCTGAATAGGAAATTCTTGGTTGAAATTATTTATCTTTGAGGACTTTGACTATAGGGATCTAGTCCCTTCTTGCTTGTAGTGTTTCTGCTGATAGGTCTGCTGCTATTCTGATTGATTTTCCCAAGTAGGTAGTCTGATCTTTCCCTCTTGCTGCCTTTAGGATTTTTTCTTTTGTGCCTACTTTGTGTAGGTGAGTTACTATGTGTTTAGGGGTTGGTCTTCTCATTTGATGTCTTGTGGGTGTTCTCTGCATCTCTTATGCTTGGCTGGTCACATGTCTGGTGAGATGGGGAAAGTTTTCTTGGATTACCTCCTGGAATACTTGTTCCAAGTTGTTCCCCATTTCCCCTTCTTCTTCTGGGATACCAATCAGGCATAGGTTTGGCCTCTTGATATAATTGCACATCTCTTGTAGGCTTTGTTCTTTCTTTCTTAGTTTTCTTTCTATGTTTTTTATAGATTGGGTTAATTCCATGTTCTGGTTTTCAAGTTCTGAGATTCTTTCTTCAGCTAGGTTAATTCTGCTTTCCATGCTTGTCATATTGTTATTTATTTCCTGGATGAAATTTTTTATTGCCAAAATCTCTATTACAAGTTCTTTCAGTGTTGCATCTTGTCTTTCTTGAGTCTTATTCACTCTTTTCATACATTCCCTAATCCCTGTCATATTCTGGGGACAGTCATTGGTGACTTCTATTGTTTGGGCACTCATGGCTGATTTTTCAGGAGTTTTGTCTTTGGTACACTTGAAATTGCCTAAGGTCTTCCTTTGGTTTTTCCTCATTTGTGACAGATCTCTTGTTTTTCTCTTTAGTTCTGTTATTCAGTTCAATGGGAGAGGCTTTCCCTTCTGATGTTTGCTTAGTCCTCTATTCTTCCCTGATCCAGGCTCTGGATTTGTTCTATTTTGAAATAGGACAGTGGATGGGAAGCTTTGCTGTCTCTTGTAGTTTTTGAAATTCAAATAAAGTGGGTGATGTGCTAGAAATCAGAAACTACTTACAAATTAAAATGTTCACTTATTGTGGTATGTGTTCCCTGAGACCCACTCCCCACCTCCACTCTATATGATGATGTAAAGCAGAAACCAATGCAAAAGCAATTGAACACATTCACCCCCCACCCAAAACAAACAGGAATAACAACAAAGTGAAACAAAACAAACAACAGCAACAAAAAACCAAGAAAACTAAACACACACACATACCTAGCACAAAGTAAATAGAGAAGAAAAACAGAAAGACTGGAAGAAGAAGAAGAAAAAAAAAGGAATACAGGTCAAACCCTCATACTATATTGACACACACCTTAAACTACAAAAGATGAAAATAAAAAAACCTTGAAGAACAAAAGAGCAAAAACAAACCAACAACAACAACAAAATTGAAAGATGAACACTCTATCATTCACATACACACATAAACAGAAAACAACAAATAAAATAAGAATGAAACAGAAAAAGAAAAGAAAAAATATTTGGGAGGGAGCAGATCAAATCCTCAAATACACATTCATGCCCAAAGGAAAAATATTTTAAAAATAGATGAACTAACAGTCAAAATTTTTTTAAAAAAATTGTTTAAAAAATTGAAAATTAAAAAAAACGAACAAAACCTGCCTTCTTGTGGCAGGCTCTGTAATTGTTCCTCTAATCAGGTCTCTCCTGCAGAGCCACCTCTTTGCCTCTCTCCTCAGTATCCAAAGCAGGGAAGGAGGAGGGGCAGTAGAGGTGGGTGGGGCTGCAGTCCTCCCCTTCCACTCTCATATGGTCAGGGAGATCTCCTCTGGTGAGAAGGTGTGGGATTGTCTCTTCCCCAGGTATGTACTCACTGGGATGCCCCAGCCAGGCCCATCCTGGAAGGGAGTTCTCCTATTGTGACTGATGTCCAGGATTCACCTGGGTATGTTCCTTTCAGTCATGGCCCAGCTGTGTGGGTCTGATGTTCAGAGGATTGCTGGGGAGGAGGGGGTTTGGGTCAGCCTCAAACTTACCACTGATCGCTTTGGAGTTCTTCCTCCATCCTTTTCTGACCACAGCCTTTGTCCCACAGCTGGATCAGGGCAGAGGGTGGGGTGCCTGGAACTCAGCACTCGTCAGGTCTCTGAAGTGTGTGCTTTCAGGATATTCCCTCTGGGTCACGATCAATCCCTGAATAGTTTATCCACCAGTCACAGAGATTGGTTCTGTTGCTCCATGGTGAGCGAGTGGGAACACTTTCCTTCTCTGCCTTCAAGATGGTGGGGGGGGTGCCTTTCTTGTCCTCTGTGGGACCTTGCCTCTGGACTCCCTCCTCAGCCCTTGCTGCCACCACTGAAGTGATGAGTCAAAGCCAGAAACCAGCAGTCTCTCTCCTGCTGCACCAGTGAGGGAGAGCCTGAGGGGTATTTTCTCCCTGCAGCTTTTGTCCGTTTTTTTAAAAAAAATAATGGCACTTGGTTTCTGTGACTTGGGAAGAGCCAGGATGAAGCAGAGAAGCTGCAGCACCAGCTGTTGTGCCAGGGGCCTGGCCATTTGCTCACAAGCCCCCACTTAGACAGTCTCTACTTGCATTTTCTTCCCAGGGAAGGTTTGTCGATTTAAAAAAAAAAAGAAAGAAAAAGAAAATGGCGCTCAGCTGCTGCGTCCCGGTAATTGCTAGAGTCCAAGCCCAGCAGTTGCAGCACCAGCTGCTGCACCAGGAGAGCCCTGGCCTCCAGCTCCCTACCCCTCACTCAGTCAGCCACTCACACATCCCCTCACTCACCAGCACGTACACAAAATTTTCTATACACTCACTCACTCACATGGGGACTTGCATAGTCTGACTGGCTCGGCCACCATCTTTCTGACCTCTCTCTATATTTTTTTAATATAAGCACTTTCTTATATTTTGAAAGGCTTCTTGAGCAGCTCAGATAAAAGTTATTTTTTTCTTTGAACAAGGAAACTATTTAAACTAAGAACAACTGCCTCCTATATGACAAATAGCATATGCTATCATCATCTTTTGGTGTTAATACCTGAGGATTGGAAGCCCTGCCCAAGAGATTTCTAAAGGTTTGTGAGAGAAGAAAACTTAGTAGATTTTTAAAATTAGTGAACTATTTATCTTGCAATTAATGAAAGTTGGCATGTTTCAATGCTTTTATATTGAAGACTCATAATTTTACAAAATTTGTAAAATTCTGAGCAGTTATTTATTTATAAAACTAATACCCATCAACCTAGGGAGAAAAAGAACAATGAATTCATATTCACATAGTGTTATTTACAACTCCAGCTATCAAGCCTCCTACTTTTGGGTATGGTGATATTTGCATTTATACTCTTTTTATTCTTTGTAGCTGTGACTTTTGTGAGATTTTTAGCACTGGTAGTAAAACAGCTAGTCTTTAGCCGTGGACACATCCAGTTAATGAGATTAGTTGTTTTCTTCACTCAATTATTCTTTTTTAAAGTCAAAATTATAAATAAAACTATTTATTAAGAAGGCTGGGTTTGGTGGCTCATGCCTATAATCCCAACACTTTGGGAGGCCAAGGCGAAGTGATTGCCTAAGCTTGGAAGTTTGAGACCAGCCTAGGCAATATAGTGAGACCTTATCACTACAAAAAAATTAAAAAATAAGACAGGTATGATGGTGTGTGCCTGCAGTCCCAGCTACTCAGGAAGCTGAGTTGGGAGGATCACTTGAGAACAGGAGGTTGAGTCTGTGATGAGTTATGTTTGTGCCACAGTACTCCAGCCTGGGCAACAGAGTGAGAACCTGACTTAAAAAAAAAAAAAAAACCCCAAACTGAAAAAACAACAAAAAAAACCCACCATCTGGGACATTAAGGAGCTATATATTATATTAATATGTATTTAGAGTAAGATAAAAAATAAGAAATTTGGTATATTTTAATATTTGGTGCTTTGTTCTTTTCTTCTTTTAAAAAATAATTTTCTCTCATGTGATTAATTATTAAAATGAATTGCTTTTGTGGTTCAATTTTTTTCTTGTGGTAAAAGCAAGAAACAAAAATTTGCCATTCTTTTTAAACTGTTACAGTTCTATGTCATTAAGAACATACATATAATTATACAACTGTTACCTCATCCATCTCCAGAACTTTTTCATCTTCTCCAACTGAAACTCTATACCCATTAAATTTTAACTCCCCAGCCGGGCTTGGTGGCTCAGCCTGTAATCCCGCGCCTTTAGGAGGCTGAGGTGAGTGGATTACCTGAGCCCGCGGGTTCGAGACCCGCCTGGGCAGGCGAGACCTCATCTCTACAATAAATCAAAAAATTAGCCGGGCGTGGTAGCGCACGCCTGTAGCTCCAGCTACTTGGAAGGCTGAGGTGGAAGGATCGCCGGAGCTCAGCAGGTCGAGGCTGCGGTGGCCGGGAGCGGCCACTGCACTCCAGTCTGGGCGACAGAGTGAGACTCCGACTCAAAAAAAAAAAAAATATTAACTCCCCATTCCCCTTTCCCTCCCAGTCCCAGCAACCACCATTCTACTTTCCATCTCTATGAATCTGATCACTCTAAGACCCTCATATAAGAAGAATCACACAGTATTTTGTTGTTGCTGTTTTTTTGGCTGGTTTATTTAACTTAGCACAATGTCTTCAAGGTTCATCCACGTGGTAGCATGCATCAACATTTTCCTCCTTTTTTAAGTTTGAATAATGTTCCATTGCATTTATATACACACATTTAAAAAATTGTTTTATCTATCAGTGGACACTTGGGTTGCTTCTACCCTTTAGCTATTTTGAATAATGCTGCTATGAAGGTAGGTGTACAAATATCTGTTTGAGACATCCTTTCAATTCTTCTGGGTTTATATCCATAGTTGGAATTTCTGGATCATTTTATGTTTAAATTTTTGAGGAATTGCCACAGGAGTTGCTGTTTTCCACAGCAGCCACACCATTTTACATTCCCACCAGCAATGCACAGGGCTCCAAGTTCTCTATAACAGACAACACTTATTTTCTGTTTTTTTTGTTAAAATAATAACCATCCTAATAGGTATAAAATGGCATCTCATTGTGTTTTTGACTTGCAATTCCTTAATGTCTCATGATATTGAAAATCTTTATTTGTTTAATAAAATTTTATAATTTTATTTGAAATCAATGTTTTCTTTTCTTCCTCCTTCCCTTCCTTCTTTTTTCTTCTTCCCTTCTTTCCTCACAATAATAATAATAATAATAATTGCAATATACATATATTGAGTGCCACCTTATAGAAATACAAGGAATTAGGATTGAAATGGGAGGATTGGTGAGTACACAGGTAACTACAATACAGAGAGTGAGTTGACAGAGACGATATTGATTTGTGCAAGATACTAGAAATTAGATCTTCACCCAAGAGAGGAGGAGTTGAGAAAATCTTGTGCAAAACTGGGCATATCTATATATAATAAATTTTGGAAAGTTGGAAGCTACCCATTTGTGACTGCACAAATGATTTCAGAAAACAAGGAATATTTGGAATTATTAAGAGTTCTTGTATTTCAGATTGAAAAGGAGAAAATTCTCCCAGCTCATTCTATGAAGAGAGTGTCACCCTAATACCAAAGCCAAGAAAATATAAAACAAAAAAAGAAAACTATAGATAAATATCTCTTATGAATATAGATGCAAAAATCCTCAATAAAATAATACTAAAGTGAATTCAAAAGCACATAAAAAGTAATCCACCATGATGAAGTAGGTTCTATCCACGGATGCAAAGATGGTTCAACATACACAAGTCAATAAGTATGATCCACCATATTAATAGAATTAAAAACAAAAATCATATAATCATTTCAACAGACATAGAGAAAACACTTGATAAAATCCTGCATTGCTTCACAATAAAAACCCTCAGCAAAATAGGCATAGAGGGAACATTCTTCAAAATAATAAAAGTCATATATGACAAACCCACAGTCAATGTCATCCTGAATGGAGAAAAGTTGAGAGCACGTCCTCTCAGAACTGGAACAAGGCAAGGATGCCCATTTTCACCACTCCTATTCAACATAGTAGTGGAAGTCCGAACTAGAGCAATCAGGCAAGAAAAAGACATAAAGAGTGTCCAAATTGGGAAAGAAGAAATTAAACTACCTCTGTATGCAAGTGATATGATTTTATAGTTAGAGAATCCTACAGACTCCTCCAAAAAACTGCTAGACTTGATAAGTGAATTCAGTAAAGTTTCAAGACAAAAGATCGACACACACTAATCAGTATCACTGTTATACCAACAGTGATCAAGCTGAGAATCAAAGAACTCAATTCTGTTTATAATAGCTGTCAAAAAGCTAAAATACCCAGGAATATATTTAACCAAGGAGGTGAAAGATCTCTATAAGGAAAACTACGAAACGCCAATGAAGGAAATTTCAGAGGACACAAACAAATGGAAAAAAAATCCCATGCTCATGAATTGGAAGAATCAACATTTAAAAAATGATTATATTACTCAGAGTAAACTTCTGATTCAATGCAAACTCTATCAAACTGCCAACATTATTTTTCACAGCATTAGAAAAAAAATCTTAAATTTATATGGAACCAAAAAAAAAAAAAAAGAAAGAAAGAAAGAAAGAAAGAAAAAAGAGCCAGAATAGACAAAGCAATCATAAGCAAAAAGAACAAAGTTGTAGGGATCATATTACCTGACTTCAAATTATACTACAAGGCTATAGTAACCAAAACAGCAGACACATGGACCAATGGAATAGAATAGAGAATCCAGAAATAAACCCAAATGCCTATAACCAACTGATCGTTGACAAAGCAGTCAAAACTGGGGAAATGACAATCTATTCATCAAATGGTGCTGGGAAAATTGGATAGCTTCCTGCAGAAAAATAAAATTTGATCCTTAGTTCTCCCCTCAAATTAATTTAAGCTGGTTTCTGAAGATATAAATGTCAGGCCTGAAATTATAAAAATTCTAGAAGAAAACCTAGGAAAAACACTTCTGGACATCAGCTTAGGCAAATAATTTATGGCTAAAACCCCAAGAGAAAATGCAACTAAAACAAAAATAAATGAGTGGGACTTAATTAAACAAAAAGGCTTCTTTACAATGAAAGAAATGATCAACAGGGTAAATAGGCAACCCACAGAATGGAAGAAGATATTCACAAACTATACATCAGACAAGGACTAATATTCAGAATCTACAAAGAACTCAAATCAGCAAGAAAAAAGCAATTGGCCCCATTAAAAAGTGGGCAAGAGACATGAACAGACATCTCTCAAAAAAGGTATACAAAAGACCAACAAACATATAGAAAAGAAGATCAACGTCACTAAACGGGAAAATGCAAACTAAAACATCTATGAGATACCACCTTACACTAGTCAGAATGACTATTATTATTATTTTCATAGATAATTAAAAAAAATTTTAAAGATATGGTGTACAATTCAGAATTAGGTATACAAGTGGAGAATGACCATTATTAAAAAAAAAAAGAATAGATGCTGGTGCTGATGTGGTGAAAAGGGAATATTTATACACTATTTGTGGGAGTGCAACTTAGTAGAACTTCTATGGAAATCAGGATATAAATTTTCCAAAGAACTAAAAGTATGACTATCATTTGATCCAGCAATTCCACTACTATGTAACTGCCCAAAGGAACAGAAGTTATTATACAAAAAGGACACCTGCACCTGGATGTTTATTGCAGCACAATTCACAATTGCACAGATGTGAAATCTACCTAAATGTCCATCAACTGATCAGTGGGTAATGAAAATGTGGAATCTGTCGATCATCTATCTAGCATCTATCTATCTATCTCTATCATTGATCTATCATGGAATAGAATTATATTATTTGGCTCTAAAAACAATGAAATAATGTCTATTGCAGCAACTTGGATAGAATTAGAGACTATCATTCTAAATGAACTAATAATGCAGGAACAGAAAACCAAACACCACATGTTTTCACTTATAAGTGGAAGCTAAACTAAGGATCTGAATAATGATGTAATAGACATTGGAGACTCAGAATGGGGAGGGTGTGAAAGGATGGATGGATAAAATATCGCCTATCAGTTACAATGGGCACAGTTTGGAGTGGTGGGTACACTGAAAGCCCAGACTTCTTTGCCACTATACAATGCATCCATGTAGCCATAAACTATTTGTACCTCTAAAACTATTAAAATTAAAAGAAAGAGAATTTACTTCCAGTATTTCAGCATTCTAATTTTAATCTAATCTGCCTCATCCTTTCATTGTTTAAATAGTAATAACTTTTTTTTTTTTTGGTGAGTTGGAGTCTCACTCTGTCACCCCGACTGGAGTGCAGTGGCAGCTCCCAGCCACCGCAACCTCGACCTGCTGGGCGCTGGCGATCCTTCCGCCTCAGCCTTCCAAGTAGCTGGAACTATAGGCGCACGCTACCATGCCTGGCTAATTTTTTGATTTATTGTAGAGATGAGGTCTGGCCAAGTTGCCCAGGTGCGTCTCCAACCCATGGGCTCAGATAATCCACTCACCTCAGCCTCCCAAGGCGCGGCATTACAGGCTGAGCCACCGAGCCTGGCTTATAGTAATAACTTTATTGTTTTATAAAAACATATCATGTTTCTTTAACATGAAAGCTAATCAGAAAATGATGAGTAAGAAGGTATAAAATATTACAGTAAATTCTACCATCTAGATACAAATATTCTTTTTTTTAACCATAGAGTTTTTTATTTTCTTTATTTTTTAAACATATTTTTTATTTTAAAATTGTGGGGTACAGTTAAGGGTTAGGTATACAAATATGCATCGTTCAGGCACCCTTGTTGATAAGGAGTGTCCCCCCCTGTCCCCAGACAGATATTGACTACCATTAATCCCACCACCCTTGTCCTCCCTGTCCCCCACCATAGATTCCCACCACTGTCGATCCTTTTCTTATAGTATTATGATAAATGTTCAAGGTCCACTTATGAGTGAGAACATGTGATACTCAGATCTTTGTTGCTGTGAAAGATCACTCAGTGTTATAGACTCTAGTTCCATCCAGGTTGCTGCAAAATTCGTGATTTTTTTCTTTTTTATAGCTGTGTAGTATTCCATCGTGTATATGGATCTACAAGGAACTCAAACATGCTGAAAAGAAAAAAACAAACAACCCCATTACAAAGTGGGCAAAAGACATGAACAGACACTTCCCAAAAGAAGACATACGAGCAGCCAACAGACACATAACGAAATGTTCAACCTCACTAATCATCAAGGAGATGCAAATCAAAACTACATTGAGATACCACCTAACTCCAGTCAGAATGGCCATTATCAATAACTCAAAAAATAACAGAAGCTGGAGAGGATGTGGTGAAAAGGGAACACTTCTACACTGTTGGTGGGAATGTAAACTAGTGCAACCTCTGTGGAAAGCAGTGTGGCGATTCCTAAAAG
>CAUYQG010047844.1:0-11292 GCA_963574415.1 Tarsius wallacei
TTTAAATGAGATAATAGATGCACAGATGGATGATGGCATTCGACAGCAAAAATTATACTTAGGCATGGTGAAGGTGAGATTGCAGGAAAAGGGTGCCCTTTAGGGTGTGCAAGGATGTTTTTCAGTAACAGCAGGAGGTCGAGAAAAACAAGTCGACCACTTCCTCATAAACAACAGACCCCAGCTGAGAGCTGGTGGAAAATAATCGTTTGAGATAAAAAATAAGTTAAGATATTATAGGGTTAAATAAGTAGTTTGATAAAGATAGAAGTTAGAATATTAATAATAAAATAGTAAGATACAATAAAATAGTAAGATAAGAGATATATAATAGTATTAGTGATAGTTAAGAAAATATAGGGATATAAGGATAGAAATAAGGCTAGTAGAAATAAATATAGTAGTAAGTAAATTAAATAAGATTTAGAGTTAAGGCTTAGCTTTATAGGGTAAGGATATTATAGGCCTATAATAGTAAATAGCTATAATAGTAAATAGTTATGAGAAAGTTAGGAAGAAAAACAAGATGTTCACAAATGTTTAATTCAAGAAAAACATCATCTGCGGTTGAGATAGTAACTGCTGTCTAGTACTTGCCCATTGATTAAAAAACACGAATGGCACGGAGTTGGCAGGAAGGAAACCGGATAGTAATTGTTAAAGGTCAACTTTATTGTGAATGAAAAGAGGATGTACGTGGGCGTCTGGTTAGCAACATAAGATACACTTGTGGGTGCAGGGCTGGGTAGAAAAACTATATAAGTATGTGAAAATTAAATAAAATTGGCAGAGTCTTGAGCTCTCCCCAGGAAGAGGATTCCAGTCATTTTCATCTTTTCTTTTTTGCCACTTCCCGATTCCCCCATCGCAAGCCATGACTCTCTCCTGGAACTAGACTCCGGCAGCTATTGGTCTATTTAGTGTTTCAATGTCTTCTTGCTTTAAATTTGGAAGGTTGTGTGATGTCAAAAAGTCCTCCATTTATTTAGGTTATCTAGTTTGCTTTCATATAGGTGCAGATAGTAGTCTCTGATAGTTTTTTGTATTTCTTTGTGATTAGTTGTGATTTGATCTTTTGTTTCTGATTGTATTTATTTGGACTTTTTCTCTCTTTTTCTTGGTCATTCTGGCTAGGCGTCCATCAATCTTGTTTATTCTTTCAAAGAACCATCTTTTTCTTATTGATTTCTTCTGGATGTTTGTTTTCTATGTCCCATAGTTGGGTTTTTACTTTGGTGACCTAAATTTTTCTGTTAAAGTTAAGATTTTGGTGGTCTTGCCTTCCATCTCCCTTAGGTGACTTATTAGACTGTTAATTTGTGATCTTTCCATTTTCTTGATGTGTGTTCATAGAGATATAAATTCCCTTCGTATAATTGAGTTCATGACATCCCAGAGGTTTGGTAAGTTATTTATTTGTTTTCATTTGTTTTCAGGAATTTTTTAATTTCTGTTTTGACTACTGTGTTGACCCAGTAATCATTCAGCATCATGCTGCTTAGTGTCCATGTCTTTGTGGGTTGTGGGGAAATTTTGTTGTTGTTGATATTTATTTTTATTCCACTGAGATCTGAGAAGGTGCATGGGCATATTTCAATCTTGTAAATTTTGTTTATGCTGAGAATGTGATCAATCTTGGAGTACATTCCATGTGGTGATGAGTAAAATGTCTATTCTGTGGTTGTTAGGTGAAGTGTTGTATAGGAATCTATTAAATCCATTGTCAAGTGTCAAGTTGAGGTTCTGGATCTCTTTGCTGATTTTTTGCCTTAATAGTCTGTCTAGGACTGTTAGTTGGGCGTTTAAGTCCCCAGCTATAATAGTATTAAAGTCAATATCTTTTTTTAGTTTTTTTAATAGTTGCTTTATAAACATTGGTGCTCCTGTTGGGTGCATATATGTTTAGGATGGATATTTTTTGTTGATGGATTGAACCTTTTATTATTATGTAGTATCCTTTTGTATCCTTTTAATATCTTTTTAAATTTTTGATAGCTTAAATGTTGTTTTGTCTGATATTAAGATCATGATTCCTGCTTTCTTTTGTGATCCATTCACCTGGAAATTCTTTTTCCATTCTCTAACTTTGAGTCTATTTGCATCATTGAAATGAGATGAGTTTCCTGGATGGAGCGTATTATTGAGTCATGGTTTTTATCCAGTTTGCCGTTCTGTAGCTTTTCAGTGGTGCATTGAGTCCATGGCTGATTATTGATATGTGATAGTTTATCCCCATCATAAGGGTCTTATAAAGTTTTTTGTTGTTTGTTTTCTTTTAACTATTGGGTTGATATATGTATGTGTTTTCAAGTTTGCAGTCATGATGTATTATCTGCCGATTATGAGTTATCTTGTTCTCTTGGGAAGTGCATGGTCATTCTTTTTTTTTTTTTTTTCTTTCTTTCTTATGTGCTTATTACTGTTTTAAGCATCTCCTGTAGAGCTGGTCTGGAAGCTGCATAATCTCTTAAGGATTGGATGTCTGGAAGGATTTCAATTCTCCATCACTGATGAATCTGAGCTTGACCAGGTAGGAAATTTTGGTTGAAATTATTTATTTTTGTGGACTTTGCATATTGGACTCCACTCCCTTCTAGCTTGTAGTGTTTCTGCTGATAGGTCAGATGCTATTCAGATTGGTTTTCCCCAGTAAGTAATTTGACTTTTCTTTCTTTCTGCCTTTAGGATCCTTTCCTTTGTCCCTACTTTGTGTATGCGAATTATTATGTGTCTAGTGGTTTGTCTTCTCCTTTGAGTTTTTGTGGGGGTTTTGTGTATTGCTTGTGTTTGCATGGTCACATCTCTGGTGAAGGGAAAATTTTCTTGGTTAACCTCCTGGAATACCTGCTCCGAGCTTTTTTCCCTTTCCTTTTCTTCTTCTGGGATACCAATCAGGCATAGGTTCCGCCTCTTGACATAATCCTGCATCCCTTGGAGGCTTTGTTCTTTCTTTTTGAGTTTTCATTCTGCTTTTTACAGATCAGGTTAATTCCACATTTTGGTCTTCAAGTTCTGAAATTCTTTCTTCTGCTTGATTAATTCTGTTTTTCATGCTTGTCAGCTTGTTATTTCCAGGATGAAATTTTTTATGGCCCAAATCTCTGCTATAAGTTGCATCTTGTCTTTCTTAAATCTTATTCACTCTTTCTATCTATCCCCTAATCCCTGTTATATTCTGGGGCAAGTCGTTGATGAGTTCCAATGTTTAGGTTTTGAGGTCTGATTTTTCAGGTGTTTTTACTTTGTTGTACTGGGAATTATATGGGTTCTTCCATTAATTTTTCCTCATTTGTAACCAATCTCTGTCTTTTCTCTTTAGTTCCATTATTCAGTGACAGGTGGAGAGGATTTCACTGCTGATGTTTGCTCAGCCCTCTATTCATCCCTTATTAGGGCTCTGAATTTGTTCTATTTTTAAATAGCACTTTGGGTGGGACTCTTTGCTATCTCGTGTAGTTTTGAGAGTTGAATAAGGTGGTGGATGAAAGCTAGGATTCAGAAACTACTTGCAAATCACAGTGTTCACTGATTATGGTATGGATTCCCTAAGATCCACTCCTCACCACCACTCTACTTGATAATACAATGGGATCGTGTGTGTACACCCTGAGTCCAAGATACAGTAATAGCAGTGAGGAGAACAGAGAACAGTGGAATGAAATAAGATGGATAAAAATTGAAAAACCCCTAGAACACCAAGAGCAGAAACCAAAGCAAAAAACAATTACACACACATACAAAAACCAAAACAAATTGGAAAAACAGCAAAGGGAAAGAAACAAGAAAGTTGAACACATACAAACATACATACACACACACAAAACACAAATCAAAAGGAAAATAAGCAGGAAAAAAATTGAGTCCTCACATACCTTCACACATATATTAAACTAAAAAAATAGAACAAAAAACAAACAAACAAAACTGAAGATGGACACTTAATCATTCACATGCTCACATAAACAGAAAACCAAAAATGAAAGAAGAAAGAAAAAGAAGAAAGAAAAACTAAGGTGGGGGAGAAATCGCAGATAAAACCCTCACCTGCATACACATTCATGCTCAAAGAAAAAGAAAAAAAATTTTTAAACAAACAAACAAACAGAAAACAAACAAACAAAAAAGCCTGTCCTCTTGTGGCAGGTTTTGTTATTGCTCCTCTCAGCTGCTTACAGGTAAGCCCCTCTGTTGTCTCCTGTGGAGCTGTGGCCTTATTCATAGTCTCCCTAGTACTCAACTGAGGAAGGTGGAAGAGGCAGTGGGGGTGAGTAGGACTTCATTCCTCCTTTTCCACTCTAGTATGGTTAGAGGAATTCCCTCTGGTGTGGAGGTATGGGATTGTCTGTTCCTCAAGTACTGGTTGGGAGGATGCCCCTGCTAGGCTTATCCTATCATGGCTGATGTCCAGGCTCCACCTGAATTCCTCCCTCTCAGTTGTTTCCCAGGTGTGCGGGTCTGAGATTCAGACTCACCATTGATCTCTTCTGAAGTCTTTCTCATCTTTTTCTGGTCACATCTTTTGCCCTGCAGCTGAATCAGGGCAGAGGGTGGGGTGCCTGACACTCAGCACTTGTCCTGTCGCTCTGGAGTTTGTAATTTCAGGATATACCCTTTGAGTCATTATCAACTCCTGAGTAGTTAATCCGCTAGTTACAAAGATGGGGTCTATCACTCCATGATGAGCAAGCCAGAGCACTTTCCATGCCAGTTTTCAAGATGGTGGTAGGGTGCCTCTTTTAATGGGGCTCTGCTTCTGTGTCCACTTGCTGCACTCCCTCTGCAGCCCTTGCTACCAGAGTCAGCCAGGTGCTGCACTGGTGAGGCAGAGTCTGGAGCCGGCAGTCACTCCTGGTAGCTTCTTCCTGGGAAGGGTTTTGTTGATTTTAAATTTAAAAAATGGAACTTGGCTTCTGTGCCCCAGAGAGTGCTAACGTTCTGGCAGAGAGGCTGCAGCAACAGCCGCTTGGTGAGGAAAGCCCTGGCCACTTGCTCCCGAGTCCCCACTCAGTCACTCACACTCCCACTTACTGACACACACATATGCAAAATCTTCCATATACTCACTCACTCACTCACTCACTCACTCACTCACTCACACTGGGACTACGCAAGTCCCAGTGTGACTGCCGCCATCTTCTCAGAAGTCCCCAAACTGTTTCACAATTCGATTCTGGTAGCTTATGTCCTTTTTCCACTCCTAGACAGCAAAATCAAACCAAAATAAAAAAGAAATGATAGAGCCTAGCATTAAAATGGGAATAAAAAATGTTATTTCTGCAAGCATTTTGAGGATTGACAGAAGGGAGGACAATTATAGGGCAGTGTATTTACTTGGGAATTAGTAGCCAAGAATTAAAGCGTGATTTTTTGCTATTTGTCTCTCAATGGTCTGAATGATTCCTTGATGTTATAGCAACACAATCACTGTAGAACCAAGGCTATCATCAAGGGGCCTCTTTTCTTTCCTTTCTTCTGTCAGTTACAAAGAGGGATTCCACAGATGAAAGGCATAGCCTCTATATGAATTTAATGACATGCCATCATCATAATAGTTATATCACCTAAGGAAAGAAGTTTCTCCTAAGGAAATATATGACTGAAATGTAGATGACTATAATCATTTAAACCTCTAAAGCATTTTTAAAAATTAGCCCTAGCTTCCTGCAAGGGCAATACAAAATACTCTCTGCGTTTATATCTTAGCTTTTAAAGGTTTGGTTCTGTATTGTTTTTTTATTTTTATTTTTGGAGCAACGGGGTCTCACTATGTTGCCCAGGCTGGTCTCGAACTCCTGGCCTCAATTGATCCTATCCTCAACCTCCAGAAGTGTTCAGTTTAAGAACCTAGCTATTAAAAGTTTGCTTTTAGAAAAAAAACAATGTTGCATGTGTCATATTAATTACCATTAAGTGATGTGATTAGAAGCTAAGATGTAACTGATATTTATCAGAATTAATGCTAGATATACCTAACAGACACTTCAATTATCGTTTTTTTTTTTTTTCTTTCAACAGCTACTTAATGTGTCATTATTATATTCTGGCTGACCGAGAGAGTGTCACAGCATTTGTAATCTGAGAGTTTCAATTGTATTGTAATTAAGAGCACAATAACAATGCAACTGCTTTGAGACAAGGCATTTTCTTAAGTAAAATGGCCATCAGTCTGGAAGCTGCCTGAACTCCTGCCTCCAGTCCAGATGTGACGACACCAGAGCTTGCTGGGGTGTATATACGCCGTTCAAGGAGTGTCCTAAACAACATTGAAGTAAATAAATAAGAGGGGAGAACCAAAATCCTGGAAGTTATTTTTTTAATTGTATATTTATTAGTACATGTTTAAACGCCAAAGTATGCTTTTTGCACTGCTCAAAACGATTTTTCAACTCATTAATTTTGATGCCTTTTAGTGCTTCTGTCATTTTTTGTTTCACTTCGAGGACTTTTCTTTTCTTTTTTTTTAGATTAGACAATAAAGTTTATTTAAAAGTACATTAGAGAGTGAGAGAGAGGATTCGTATCCCCAAGGTCAGGGAGGGAGCCAAAGTCAGGAAGCATGGCTACAGCCAAAGCTCATAGCGCATATGACCATACCAGAGTCCAGCAAGGCAAAGGCCCAAGGATTTTTATCAATGGGAAAACAAAAGAAGTCACTCAGGAAATGGGGTGAATTGAAAGGGCAGGGCACTGTGGTCATGCCCTTTTTGGTCAAAAACTATGGAACATTCAGTGCTGTGTGGGCAGGTGCACTCCTAAATCACCCGTCATGAAATGGGCAAATGCATTGGAAGAATCTCCAAAAAAATTCACTAAAGTCAAATGCAGCCTCTCACAACTATGCTAGATGGTGCACTGATGTAGATGGTTTCCTAAAGCACTTACTTTACCAAGTGGGGGAAGCATGTACTATAAGGCTCACCCTCCAAAAAAATAATTTTGGGTTTTTTTTGGGGGGTCCTCCTTGATAAAATAATATAATCTCTATTTTCTCTTATCTATTTCTATTATTTATATTTCTATTTTTTAATCCAGAGTTTAAAAAAAACTTTACTAATAGTTAATAAATAGATTGTCCCTGTAGTTTTCACTTGGTCCTTGACTGGGGTCTTGTGTGTCACATGGGTGTGAGAAATATTAAGAAGAAAGGGTAGATGTTCTGATGGAGAGGAATTGGAAGCAGCTTTTCTGCTTCTGTGGCTTCACCTGTATTGAAATTTATTCCACGTTTTCTATACCTGGTTAAAAGTATTGGAAAAGTATACTTTTAAGTTTTAAGTAAACTGCCTCTCACGTAATAGGATTAACAGTAAGAAAATATTTTTAAATCATAAACCACAAGTTGAATATAACTAAAACTACAAGTGTAAGAGAACAAAAGCATTGGGGGCTCTGACACCAGCAACAGCTCTGGAACAAGTGCTTCAGGCCCACATTGAGGTTAAAAAGTAATGATGTGCTTAGATCTCATATGTCAGTTGTAAAATTGGAAATCCCCATGGAAACCATTCTAAATATGGATTTATAACAAATCTTGCTAACAATGAAGTTCACCCTACATTCAGATTGTGCCTTGAAATGCCAGTAAATTATATTTAAACCTCTTATATCCACAAGCCATTGAGAAAATGAATTTTTATCTAATCCTTCTAAAAATTATATTTTTGTCATATAGCATATAATTATAATTACTAAATAAATGTATGCATATGTGTATGCTATTTTTGAGTAAACGGACCTATAGCATTATAGCATATGTAAAAGAACATGATTTCATAAGTTAGTATAGAAGACGTTTTTTTCCCCTGAATTACTACTAATCGTTTAGGTCGTAGCTAAAATGTCAAACATGTCAACTCAGAGGTTTTTTTTGATCCATCCAACTTAAGAAACATCCTAATCAACTAGTCTGTCTCCTTATAACACTTTTTTCCTTCATAGGAACATATATGATTATGTAAAGTGATCTTATATAAGTATTTGTTTATGAGTGTTCCATTTTAGCTTTTTGTTTTGTCAATGTACTTTCTCATCTCCAAGGACTCTGTAACATTAAGACATACCCAAGCACACAACCTCTGTTCCTAATGTATTCCTCTCTGTCCCAGCTGAGTGGGACAACTTCACCTCCTTCTGATGATTAGGATCAATTATCCTTGTATGTGTGGTGACTCCTTTTCCTCCAGCATGTCCCTGGTCTCTGGTTGCATGGTAGGTACCACCAGTGGCAAGTAGTTCAATAGGATCCTGGCAAGAGAACACCTTCTTTGAAGAACAGAACTTCTAATCCGCGGAATCCAAAACTGTGGGAATGGGAGACACATGTGCTTCAGCAAGTCATAGGAGTGGAAGAAATTGGGCCTACTGCGCTTCCACCTTTGACTCTTGGACACACAGATTTCTTCTTGCAGGGACACAGCATCACATCAAAGATTCTTAGTAAATACACTAGTACTAGTATTCTTAGTACATACACTACATCCTGAAGGACAGCCTCTTTCCCCATTCTTTCAGAGAGTCACTTCCAATCTAGTGCCATCAATCTGGGATGTTTCTTTGGAAAGCTACTCTAGCCATCCACGAGGCCTGCTGCACCTAGGTGGTGTGATATATAATACAACTAGTGAATTCCGTAATCCTGAGGCCACATCCACACTTCCATCTTTTAGATGCTATGCTTTGGGCATATTTAAAGGTAGTACTAGCTGGTTATGAAGAATAAATTTTCACACACACACATAGATGAACACACACAGTTATGGGCAATTAATTCTTCATGCGTAGTGTCCTGAGAAAGTACTCTTCTTTCTTGAAAAGCAAACTAGAAATAAAATTTTCAAAGAATACAAAATAAATGTTGACCTCAAAAATTCAATTTTGTTCCTTCACCCAAGAAAATGTTCCTTGCTCTAATGTTAAGCTTTTCATCACCTCTTTTTAGTGTTCTTTTCATTTTATATATATTAAGTATATTTTAGTCTACAAGAATATTTCATCTCAATTTTACAAAATGACCTTCATTCATATACATAAAGATAGAGAGGAATATTTCTAAATTTATGGAGATACATACATATAGAGTTATAGATACAGAGCCACATATATGTAAAGTTGGTTAACATTTTGACAGACTATGCCATCAGAATTTAGATTGTTTTTTCTAACTCAGTGTATGATTTGGATACCATATGCTTGAAAGAAAAAAAAATTTCCATGATTTGCCCAAATCTTCACAGCAATTTCTACTGTCTTCCCTTCCAGAAATAGGAGCTTAAAATAGACATAACTCCAAACTGTTGTGTGGTAGAAGATTTGAGAAAGAAATGAGGACTTAAATTCAGATTTTCAGTGGCCCTCTTCTTTGGACCATAAGTAACCTCAATGAAACATATTTTTTTAATTGATTTTTTAAAAAGATTTTGGTTAATATTGGAACTATCTCTTATCAATCATGAGAATATTTTTGGCAACTTCGGACGTCTTCTACTCTGAATACCAAAATGCTAAATCCCTGATAGATTTCTTCTTCTCTGGTGACAAGGCTTAGGGAGATCTTTTCTTTGGATTTTCCTTAGAAGGGCAGGTGAAAGCTATATAAAATGAATGAGGTTTCCTGTGTATATCTGGATAAGAGCTACATAATGCCTTGTAAGTGTTTTTGAGATAACAGGATTAAGATTTGAAGAGTGGTCTGAGGTGAGTACCCTTGCTCTCTGTCTTTCTTGTTTTTATGACTTTGTTCATTTACTTGGGTTTGGAGTGAGAGAAGTACCTTGTGGCATAGAGCAATATTTCATTATAAATTGGAAGTCTTTTTAGAGTCTTAAATGTCATCAAAGAGAACTTGATTTTATGTTAAGGAATTTACTTGACATTTTAAATAGTTTTCTTTAGGTAATTAGTTTCACGTAATGAAAAATATATTCTACAAAAATCACTAGAATTGCAATAATTTTAAGTTCCGGTAAATTCAACTGACTAAATTATTGAACAATAATAAGTTTATTTTACTCTTTGTGAGTTTGAAAGTAAAATATTTCATAGAACTATTTTTTCTTAAATTTTGCCATTAGGAATATGTATTAATAGTAACATAATGCCATCTACTTGTTAGTTGGGTAAATGACTTGGTGAAACTATGGCTTGAAAGTCTTAATAGGTCAAATGATCTGCAATTAGTGTAACTATTATGTAACATAATACTGTCATAATACAATAAATAAAAAACTTTTTCCAGTGTTTCTCCTGAAATTTTCATGACTCCAGCCTTTCTGCTGCTGATATAAGTATCTGAAGCTCTGAAATATCAACTCTCATTTTCTGAAAATAAAAAAGTTTTGCAATATTATATAAATATTTTTTCTGTAATATCTGACCATTTTGTTTAAGAATACTGCCAGACTAAAATCTTCATATTCAGTACTGTGCACAAATGTTTTATAAATGCCAATCTTTCCATTTTGAAAAAACTTGTTGAGGACTTTGATAATGTAATTCTATCTCTTGTTCCACATTCTACATTGTTAACTAATAGGCTTATTTTTTATGTCCCAAGTCTTTGTTGCTACAAATGTAGGCATTTATTTTTCTTTATATAATTTCTAATGTTCTCAGTCTCTATATACTATGTTGTTTGTTGAGAAATTAATATGGAAAACAGAAGTTAAATAAAATACAAAAAATAAGAATAGAAAGAATATGTTCAATTTTATGTGTATTCATGTACTGAAAACCTAACAATGAAGGAAGTGTAGTTTTTCTTGCCTAAAACTACAGATGAATGATTGGAACAGGAATACAGTAGCATTTTAGAGGCACATGGAACTACCACTCAATTTCTATAAACAGTCATTACTGAGTGATATTTTACATGCTTTCTTGTATGTTACCTTTCTTAATCTTACAACTCACTTGTGAAATAGGGAATATTTTCCTCAAGTCACATATAAAGAACTAATCCCAAGATAGCTTCAAAACTGGTAATTTATCCCATTAAAATTCTAATGCCATTAACCCCATTAATCTCATTAAAATTCTAACCAGATAATTTTACATACACAACACAAAAGAGGGACATTTGGAATTGTCATTTTTATTGTGGTCAGGAATAAATATTGAAAAAAATCTAGTTACTTTCTACCGATTCCTAGGTCTAATGACATTGTACAAAGACACGGGTCTAAAAAATTCTAGAATTAGAAGACAGAGCTCAAATTGTTGAGACTGCTCTTCCAAAAATAAATCTTTTTTTTTTTTTTTTTTTTTTTTTTTTTTTTTTTTTTTTTTTGTGTGTTG
>CAUYQG010047848.1:0-24841 GCA_963574415.1 Tarsius wallacei
CTTTTTTTTTTTTTTTTTGAGTTAGAGTCTCACTCTGTCGCCCAGACTGGAGTGCAGTGGCCGCTCCCGGCCACCGCAGCCTCGACCTGCTGGGCTCCGGTGATCCTTCCGCCTCAGCCTTCCAGTAGCTGAAACTACAGGCGCGTGTTACCACACCCGGCTAATTTTTTTGATTTATTGTAGAGATGAGGTCTTGCCAAGTTGCCCAGGCGGGTCTCGAACCCGCGGGCTCGGGCAATTCACTCACTTCAGCCTCCCAAGGCGCGGGATTACAGGCTGAGCCACCAAGCCTGACACCATCATTCTTAAACTCGAGCCCATCCATGGATTCTAACTGGTAGGAAGAAAACAAAGAAGAAAGGGAGGAAAAGAAGGGAAAGGAAGGGAGGCGAGGAGGGAGGCAGGGAGGAAGGGACTTCCACAGGGCCCAAAGTTTTGGAAGCTAATAATGGCAACTAAAATTTGTTTTATACCTCTTTTATGTTATCGTTTATGCCTAATATATATTAACATGTTTTATATATAATATTTGTAGATGATACATAAAGGTAGATATATAGACAGATGATGATGATAGATGATAGATAGATAGATAGATAATTTTGTCATTTAACCTTCCAGTGGCCCTCTACGTTTGGTAGGATTTTTATTCTTCATAATGAAGAGATTGAAACTTATACAGGTTAATAAACTTATCCAGGATAACAAGGCTAAGGGTGCCAAAAAAGTTATACACATTTTAAGAGATGTTATCTATATATTACTTTCCGAAGTTGAATTGAATTACAGTAGCAATGTGTAATTGCAGAAGTCAAATGTGACTTGTATTCATCTTTTGTTATTGGGATGCATTGAGTATTACAATTTTAATACGATTTTTTCCTTTCTTAAAATGTGTATACATTTCTTTGGCACCCTCTATACGTGATTAAAAAACAGAATTTCACCTCAGTTCTATTTTGCTTAAATCCTGGGCTTTTTTCCCCTATACTACATTGCCTCTCAGTTGGATGCACTCCCAGCTCTCAAGTCTAGTTCTCATGATTCTATAGTGAAGGTTGCCTGCCTCTTATATGAGAGTATATTTTTAAATCCCAAATAGGACAAGAAACAACCCTTTGGGTAGAAAAGAGTTAAACTAGTCAACAGTTTCCAATGCAGATGACAAAACCTCAACTCAAATCACTTTAAGGAAGATAGGAAAAACAACCATAGCTGAAACAATAACAAAATGTTCCTGGACTCACGTAAATAGAATGTTTGGATAGTGCTAGTCTCAAGCCCACCTGGATCCAGGAACAAAAACAAATTTCATCAAAATTCAATCTCTCTCTTAAGTCTGCTTCTCTCTGAATTGACCTGGGTTTCTTCTCTTACAGAAAGTCTTTTCTTTGTGGCAAAAAAAAAAAAAAGAGCCTAGTTCATATCCTTCTAGTTTCATGACCCCCCTAAAAAGTCCCCTTTCTTTGAGTGGCCTTACAAAAAGTACTCTGGGAAACAGTTCTGAATGACTCAATTCAGATGACATTCTTACCCCTGATCTAATCACTGCAGTCAGAAGAAAATGGGGTACAGATTTGGGTGATAAGCTTGTTCCTGTGACCCTCTCAAAAATTCCATGGTAGGAGTATGGTAAAATCAGTTCCCCAATGAAAGTGTAAGTTCTGAATAGAAAAGGCAGTAAATGTCAACTTCATGAGTTCTTGGCTTATATGTCCTGGCAGTAGGCTCCCGCAATGAGGTGGGGACAATCGGTTAAAGTTGATCTAAAGGCTCTGCAACCAACAAAATCTCATCATGCCCTCAAGATACTGCCTAGTTGTAGAGTTGGGATAAGAATAGACCATTTTCTGTCTAATAATAAGGAATCAGTTCAACAAACTGTCAGACAGCCATAAACTGGAACTCCATTTTAGCAAAAACTCATTTAAAAACCATGTTTTAGTCAGGCATGGTGGCTCACACCTGTAATCCCAGCACTTTGAAAAGTAGAGGTGAGAGGATTGCTTGAGCCCAGGGGTTCAAAATCAGCCTGGGAAACTTGATGAGACCTTGACTTGACAATAAATCAATAAATCAAAAAAATTAGCCACATGGGGGCTTGCGCCTGTAGTTCCGGCTACTTGGAAAGCTGAGGCAGAAGTATCACCTGAGTCCAGCAGGTCGAGGCTGCAGTGGTTGCAATCATGCCACTGCACTCTAGTCTGGATGACAGAGTAAGACTCTGACTCAAAGAAAAAAAAAGTGTTTAAAATGCATCTACAGAAAGAGAGGAAATTTATATCTTATTATATGAAAAAGCAGCTTACAAACAAGTTGTGTGGCGTGTGTTAGAATTACTTGGGAACTTTATTTTTATTTAATTGAGTATTCAATAATGCCTAATATTTAATTTTAAGTTACTGATTCTGCAGAGCTGTACTGCGGAGTTTTTCTCTGTTATCCCAAGCCTCCAGTAAAATTCTCCTATACACAGCGTTTGGAAAGTAACATTTTTGAGGGCATAAATAAATTGGGGTGGAAAGGAAAATGGAGTTGCATCCAAGATGGGTGGTGTATTTGTTTCCTGGAGCTGCCATAGCAAATTGCCAAACACTGTGTGGATTAAAACAACAGACTTTTATTGTCTCCGTTCTGGAGCTAGAAGTCCAAAATCAAGTCATCGGCAGAGCCAGACTCTCTCCAAAGGCTCTAAGGAAGGATCCTTCTTTGCCTCTTTCTAGTTTCTTGTATTTGCTGGCAATGTTTGTTTGTTTGTTTGTTTGTTTGGGGCTTGTAGATGCAAGTTCTGCCTCCACTATTGCAGAGCATTCTCCTTGTCTGTCTTCTGTCTCTGAATCTAAATCTCCCTTACAAGGACACAAGTCATTGGATTAGGACCTATCCTAATCCAGGATAACCTCATCTTAATTTGATCATCTGTGAAGAAGTTGTCAAATAAGGTCACAGATACTGGGACTGAAGACTTGAACCTATATTTTTCAGGGTGATATGATTCTAGCAATAAAGATAGGAAGGAGTCTAGAGAGGGCACTGAACAGAAAACTGTGAGTTTCTTGGAAATTCATGGAAATAGTTGGGGGTTCTACCCTACCTAGAATGGGGGCTTGAGATGCTTTATTTGGATGTTAAGGCAGAAGCCTTCTCCAGAAGGCTGTAGAGAAGTTAGTCTTATAGGTGCTTATAAATACCAACTATCTCATTTTCGTGGCAGGTCTTGCGGAAGTCACTCCTGGTTGAACAAAACATATCCATGCACTTTTAAGTGAAAGGACATTAGGATAGTGTAATTTCCAACTCATAATGAAAGCTAAAAAAATAAATTAAAAAGACAGTGTGACAGAGTGCTGAAATAAATCACTGAATTTGGGATTTTAAAAACCTGGTTCTCAGACAACTTCCACTACTGCCAAATTACTAAATCCCAGAGCTAGTTTCAATTGTAAAATAGGATTAATAGTTCCATAATTCCAAACTAGCCTACCTCCCAGGATGCTGTGGCCGAAGTACACAAAAAATAAAAAATAAAAAAGCACTAATCATGGAAGTAGGTCGGACCCCATCCTAGAACTCTCGTAGGGGAAATTTACCAAGAATATTGCTGGGGCTACACTTCTTCCTCTGCTACTGGGCCAGGTATACCAGAGTCAGAAAGAAAGTGGTGGGGGAGAGGTGGGTTAACATTACATTTTTTTCCTCTTAGTTTACAAAGATCCAAACTCACCTCTCGCCTTAGGCTATGGTTTGGAGGATAGCGTAGGAGAATGGGATATGGGGCCAGAGATCCCACAAAGGACACTGTAGCACACAGTAATCCTTCTTTAATGAAGTACAGGAATCCATGAGGTGGTACAAACACACATTATCCAGTGGTATTTCAACCTGGAAGCAATTCATCAATAGATTGCCAGCTACCAAGTGTCAAGGGAGCCCCAAGTTTTACTCCTGCCCTGGGCCCCATAATTTGTAAATCCAGTGCTGACAGTTCAGTAAAAATACCCAGAAGGAGTTTTCTGGGTGCTAGATGCAACACAGAAAAGCATATTAAAGATATTCAGAAAATGATGACTTTCCAATAGGTTTTTAATGCTAGACATATGTATTACTGACTGAAAGTCGAGTGTTTACCAGACTTCGAGATTTGTCTTCAGCTATCCCAGCTGGTGTCTGACACATTCCAAAATTTCTCTTCTACTTGATATGTCTATTTTTAATCCCTTTGGATACTTTTCTTTTTGGCAAACTGGGAGGAGAGAGAATGCCTGTCGTTTCACGTCCTTCAGTTCATATTTTGCATAAATCAACCAGGAATTAAGCATTAAACAATCACTTCATATCTCGGTTGTCAAATATTTTACTGTTAGGGAAGTATTTGCATATTTGAAAACACGTTGGCCTCTCTGTGTTTAAGGGATGTGGAGAATCTCAAGAAACTCTTTACAATATCCATGAGAGCAATGGGAAGAGGAAGATTATGTGACAAGGTGATCAAAGAAGGCAGGAAGCACATGTAACGAGATGAGGAAGAGGGAAAAATTCAGGTGCTTTGATGGCAAACTGCTCAGTGTCAGGGCCTGACTCAAATCTGATCTTCCAGATTATACCAGTTAACATTGACTTAGGTTGGGTTTCCCAGAAGTAGACCTGGGGCAAGGGTTGGTATATAAGTAATTTATTTAGGAGCCCATCTAGGAAGTACCAGAAGGGAAGTGGGAAAGTGAGACAGGGGAAGGCAAGAAGCCAGTGTGGGGTGTATTGGTGAGTAGGCAACCACTGTGGGCAGTGGGGTTACTGTCAAGTCAGTCCTGTAGGGAACCTCTGGGACAGTGTAGACCATGCTCCAGAGGTATCCTGCCTGAAAAGTAAGGAGATGGGCTATTTACCCACAAATTCCCCTTAGTCATTGCTTTGTGGCTATTTCTATGGGTGTTACTTTCTTCCCCTTCTAGCCTGCTCTGCTCAAGGGCAGAACACATTCTTATAGCCCTGTGGTTCCCAAATTGTGTGCCAAGATGTCTCAGGATGACATAGCAAATTCATAGGAAATAAGTTTTTAGGGAAACATACACACACACACACACACACACACACACACACACACACACATACACACACACTTAGGAAATGCCATAAGACCAGGGAATTTTTCTTCTTAACGCTAGTTAACCTCACAGAGTACTAGATCATTCTAGAAGCTATTTTGGCTCATATTGACCATAAAATGACAATAGCTAAGATTTAATGAGCATTTATTATGCACCAGGTACTGTACCAAATGTTTTATGTACATTATATCATTTTCATAAATGTAATATTATCCCCATTCTATAATGAAAAACCTAAATCTTTGAGAGGATAAGCAACTTGGTTAAAGTTACCCAGCTGGTAAGTGGCCAAACTGTGATTTAAACATTGTCTCAACTAGTACTTCATATCGTCTCTCAAGCTCTATTAGAAAAGAAGCTTAAATGTCATCTAGTTTAACATTCCCAGGTGATCACATGAGTCTCTTCCATCCACCAAAAGAAGGGATTTGACCGACGTCTTACAGCCAGCAAGTGGCAGAGTCCAGATTTGAACTCAGGTCTTTTTAATTTCTAAGTCCTTCCTTTTTCCAGTCCTCACTTGGCTCTGACAGGTGAGTGTTAATAACAAAAGAAATAAGAGCTAACAGGCACTGAGCATTTCCTCTGTGCAAGGCATTGTGCTTTGCAAAAATTATCTCACTTGATTTTCATCATCATCCTATGAGGACCATCATCATTGAAGCTGTTCATTAGCCAAGTCAGTTGGACTCCAGAGCTCACTTTTTTTTTAAGTTGGTATCTCACTCTTTCACCCAGGTTGTGGTGCAGTGGCATGATCATGGTTCACTGTACTCTTGACCTCCTGGGCTCAGGTGATATTTTCACCTCAGCCTCCTAAGCAACAATGCCTAGCTAATTTTTTTATTTTTTGTAGAGATAAGGTCTCACTTTGTTGCCAGGCTGGTCTTGAACTCCTGGGTTCAAGTGATCCTCCAGTCACAGCCTCCCAAAGTGCTGGGATTACAAGCATGAGCCACTGCACCCTGCTCTCTCACACATTTTAACATGATATTCTCTGTGTAGATATTTCCTCATATTGAGCTGAAATCCTCCTCCCTTTCTTTGGTCTCTTACAAAGCTAGTGAAGTCTCTCTTTGCCAAGCTTGACTCTCAAAACCATATGAAGACCACTTTGTTTATGTTCTTCTCAGGGCTGAATGTTTCCCACTCTGTCTCGATTTCTCATCCATAGTTCTGTCTTCTGAACATGATCCCGTTTATCTGCATCATCCTGAAAGCACTTGCTGATTGCTTAATGCTGCCCACAAAGGAAGCAGGAAGATCAAAACTTCATGCGAAAAGGAAGGTCAGGTTCAGTCTTCAGGCAATGGTGAGAAAATAATGAGTTTCAGGCACCGGTATTTAGAACTGCATGGCAAGGCATTTTGCATTCCATGGAGTGCCATCTTACAGTGGCACTCATCTTCTAAAGAGAAGATGAGGCCAAGATGATATCATAATCCTCAGCAGCTCAAGGTTTTGGGATAAAACATGAATCAGATCGATCCAGTGTAAAACAATGCCAAGGATAAGGCATTCAAATCAAAACATGTGCAATAAATCTGTTGCAGGCTGGGAACCTACCCCATAGGTTACTGGAAGGATTAAATGAATTAATGTATGTAAAGTGCTTAGTACAGAACCTAGCATAGACCAAGTGATCAATAAATATTAGTATTAATATCTGTTGTGAAATGAATCCAGCATGGCAAGAATGCCCAATTCTTCCTAGGGAGGTGATGTCAGAGAATAATAATAGTACAGCTTAACTAGGACTCCTCATGTTTGTGGGCTTTACATACATTATCCACTTTAATTATTAATAATTTGTGGTAAAGCTATTATCCCCACTTTAAAGATGTGGAATACAAAACTCAGTAAAGAGGTTGAGAGCCTGGGCTTTAGAATCGACCAGTTCCAGCTTTGAACCCCAGTTGGGGCACTTGCTGTGTGACCTTAGGCACATTATTTATGTATCTATGCCATAGTTGCCTAGTGCGTAAAACACGGCAACAAAAGACCTTCCTTAAGTGGGGTGCTGTGAGGATTAGGTTAATATATGTAAGACACTTAAGAGTGTCTAGCACATTCTAAATATTTAATAAATGTCATTTACACCCATATGTGCTGTGTGTACATACATATATATGTGTATGTATGTATATGTGTGTGCATAGATCCACACCTATGGGTTTTGAAGGAGGACTAGGAGTTTGCCAGGTGGAAAAAGGGGGGAAATAGATATCTCAGGTTAAGAATTGCAGGGCTAAAGGCCACCAAACCCAAAAGCAGAAGAAATCACTAGCGGGTTAACTGCAGGAAGGAGCAGAGTTTGAAAGGTAGGAAACGCTTGTAGTTCAGCGGAGAGAAAGGATGAAGGTTCTCAGTCCTGACAGAAAAAACAGCTTGGAGAATGTGGCTCCCTGCCAGCTGCCTGCTCAGAGCCAGCGTCCCAGGTGGGAGACTCGCGACCCCGCCCCCACTAATATCAGCCAATGAGGAAGCCTTCCTCGGCGTCCCGTTGCCAGGCAACCGAAAGGCCTCCTTCCTAGCGGTTACACTCCCTGGCAGTGCTCCGCTAAGGCCGCGCTGGAGTCGCCTTCGTTCCTGGGAGTGCTCTCAGAGAATGGAGATTTGGGGGCCCCATGGAGGGGCCCCCTCACCCTTTGTCACTGGAGTTTTATTTTTTTAGTTCATATTTTATTTTGCCTACAGGAGAGAAAGATATCCCTTCCGAAGAGGAGGAAGCTTATAAAAGTTTGTAACTTTCCAAAACGTACATAATTCCAGGCTTGCCAGATTCCACCCTATCTGGATTTCCTTATCTTGACTGTGAAAGACCCAAGTGACTTATACCCCCATTACCCCACGGACAGAAATCCCTTTAGAGTTCTTATAATTGGGACTTGGGAACCAGGAAGAAATTTCTGGAGCCCCTTTCCTTCTTCAGTGTCTGCTGAAGAAGTTTCTTCCCTTGGGGGCACAGGCTAAAGTCTGAGGGATTTTTACGATGACCAAGGTACCAGCCAGCAAGAAGCTGCAGAGTTCCTCCAACGTGGGGGCCGTCTGGCCCTTTCAAGCCTCGGAGAATCTGACGCAGGTGAGTCTCTTCTTTCTGCCAAAACCAATCATGTTTTCAAGAACAAGTGAAATAGGAATTAGCCTCCAGACCAACACGGGAGAGAGGAAGAAAGAAGAGTCATGGTATAATTAAATTGTCGAGACACATCCCTGTTGCTATCAATGGTTGGTTTCTCTTAAAGAATGAAAACACGAGCCAGAGCAGTGAGCTGGGCCATCCTATTAGCCAGTAATTCCAAAATGATGGAATAAATCAGCAGTGACACTGTAGAACATCAGAAAAAAATTAAGATGAATTGTAGTTTGCCATCACAGAACTTATTTTCAGAGATCCGCTGGGCTCAGGGAGCACGCACACCCTCTCTCTCTCTCTCTCTGTGGGGAGTCTGCAGAGTGCCACACTTTGGGGGTTGAAGCCTGGGTTTGCTACTCACCAGCTATTTGACATTAGACAATTGCTTCGCATCCCCAAGCCTTTGTTTCCTTGTGTGTATGAAATTAGAACAGGAACGTTAACTAGGCAGAAACAGTGTGAGGACTAAATGGAATAAGGTATGAAAATTGCCCAGTGTGATGTTAACAGTTGATAAGGTGTATATGGGACATGAAACTGTGTTGTTGATTTGAAAAACAGAAAAAAGATTGAGATGCACTGAATGACTAGAGTCAAGGGTTTCTGTTTTTAAATGACCCATTACTGGGTAGGCACAATTATAAGTGTGCCTTTGTTATTATACCCCCTAAACCCCCAAATCACAGGGATTGGCCAAGGTAGGCTCACAGGAGGAGAGAAGCAATGCTGGTCCACTCTGGCCCACCCACAGGGGCACACTTTGTGGCTCACAGTCTTGCCTTGGAAAGGAGGGCCTGGAGGGTAGTGGGGAAGTCAGAACAGGAAGGAGAGCTTAAAACTCACCAGGGCTTTACACGTGGCCCAGCATGTTCCCAAGCTCTCTTTCTCTAAGGCTTAACACATCTCTATGCACCCCTAGTGAGATCACTCTGCAAGATACAGCCTTTCTGCCTCTCCTTTCTTCTCAAATTGCCAGGCAGAAGTGTGTTTGATCCAGAGCAACCCCCTTTGGGACTGACCTTCCCAGCATAGCTGTAGGGGGAAAGAGGATGAGGGAAAGAATGAAGAGGGAAATGATGCTTCAGTAGCAAGGGTGAACGTCAAAGCAGTGGACACAAACAGCCCGGGTTTGAATCTGCCTCTTAGCAGCCCTGTGTTCTTGCGCACGTTACAGAACTTCTCTGCTTCAGTGTTACCATCTGCGAAATGGGGATTTCATAGTACCAGTACCTCCTCCTTGGGATTGCTGTGAACATTTAATGAGTCAATATATGCATGCCAAAAGCTCCCAGCACAGTTTCTGACATGTAGTAAGCACACCCGAGGTTTTAGTGCTATTGTTATTTCATTTATTTAGTAAAGATTTATTGAACCCTTGTTACGTGCTAAACATTTGCTCTAGTTAAAAATGAGACTCATCTTCAAGAATCCCACAATCTATAGTGTGTATTTTGGGACGAGAAGTGGAAGAGATAAGAAACAGATCGTTATAATGCAGGGTGATTAATGATGTGCTGAGGAAGAATCGTAGGTTATTGTGGGAGCAAAGAAAAGGGAGCGCTAACTCAGACTCGTGTGTGTGTGTGCCTGTGTGTGTGTGTGTGTGTGTGTGTGTGTGTGTGTGTTAGTTGGGGAGGAAAGAAGTCATATACTCAAGTAAATGCAATAGAGTTTTTCATCCCATCATGGGTGAAGACAGTAGAGGAAGATGCAGAAGTTGAAATAATCATCTCTTATTTGGGAGGAGGGTGGTGGAATCAGGAAGGTCAAGGGGTGGGAAGAAGGCTTCCAGGGAACTGCTGGATAGACTACGACCTCAGATACAAAAACCTCCTTGAAATCTTTCTGCCCAGTTCCACTTTCTAGGAAATAATGAAGACCCCAGGGTAGCCATGTGTGAGGACCATGGCTCACATTCAAAGGATCATGCTTTCAGGAATTTCAAATTTTTAGAGCTGTAGTGAAGCACTGATTAATCTAATCTAGGCTAACTAGAAGTGGACAAGCCACAAAAAATATGTAGGGATGTCTGGGGTAAATTAAACTGGTAAGAACTACAGTCGTGATAATGATGATGATGATAGCTGCTATGTATTAAGTATCCACACGTGCCATGTTCTGAGCTAAAAAATCTTTGCTTAAGTGTGATATTTTCAGAATCTTCTACAATCTTTCAAGGTCTAAACTGTTATCTCCTCATGAGATAGATGACAACACCAAGACTCAGAGACGACAGGTCCCTTACCCAAAGACACCCAGCCAACAGGAAGCAGAGCTAGGTTTGAACTCGAGGTTGTCTGACTCCAGAGTTCAAGCCCTCTCTATCCCACCATGCTAATCAAGCTGTGATAAATGATTGTCCTGTGCAGTGCCCAGCACCTCAGGAGATACATAAAGAACGTGTAAGACACAATCACTGGCTTCTAGTAGTTTCCAGGTTTGTTTGGAGGAGGAGAGGGAATGACACATAAAAAGAGAAGAAGAAAGTACCAGGCAGCTAGGGAAGTGTCCAGTGAGGAGTGATCCGTGGAATGACCTGGCATCTCAGAAGAGAAAGGTATAGCCATAGCAGGCTGCAAGGTCAATTTCATGCTGGTATAATGGATGACTCATGGAACCCCCCCCCAATGGGTGCCAAAGCCCTCTGAAACTGACCATGTTCCCTTCTCACAAGGATGGAGGTTTGCTATATCATAACTAATGTTACACTGGCACCTGCCTTGCACAGGATCTGTGTGTGTGTGCACCTAACTAAGGAAATATAAATAACACATGCAAATCCTCTGTTGGAAGGTTTTTTTGTTGAAGAAACCTTGTAGCTTGCCCTTATGTTGGGCTCCCTAATCTGTTTAGGGAGTTTCATTTCCCAAGGAAAGAAGCCTAATGAGATTAGACATGGGGGAGGGGAGAAGTTGGAAGTGCATAGGATTTTATTAAACCCACAATTTCTGCCTTGAAACGGGCTAAAAAAGAGAGGTGCTTGGGACACCCCCCTTCACACTCTAGAATGGGAATGCAGAAATAGCATTTGGCAAAAACCCTGAAGGTTTAAAATTTTTTGTACAAACTCTGTCTCTTGGTGCCTGAAGTTTACAGCTCACTGTCATCAAAAACCCAGAGAGAAAAGAAACAACTCTGATGTGGGCAGCTCCCGAAACTTCCAGGAACCATTCTGAGGTGCTTTGCTAGCTATCCTAGCTTAATGATTAAAGGAACAGATTCTTTAGCAAGCTATGTGGGTTCGAACCCCAGCTCTGCCACATACAAGGTTGTATGACGCTGGGCAGATCAGTTCTTCTCTGTGCGTCAGTTTTCTGCTCTGTAAGACAGGTGCGTCGTATTTTATCTAATCCAAGAAGACCTCCACTTCGAGATACATCACGACTTTCTTGTGCCACTGAGAAAGAAAACTCTACCAATTAAACTACCACCTGCTTGCAATTATAAGATATGTCCCAGTTTCATAGGTGTTAAAGTGCAGAAAGAAAATGTGCATCTTAGGAATATAACTTACAATTAGCGGCTGCAAATATTTTAAAACATTAAAAGAAATGGAATTTTTTAAAAAAGAATATGTGCGTCTCAGAATAGATGAGATACAGCTAACAATGCTCCCCACCCCTCCCCCTCATGGGGTTGTTATAGAAATTCAATGAGTTAATATGGGCAAAGCTCTTAGAACAGAGGCTGGCACCCAATAAATGCTATTAAATGAGAGCCATCATCATGGTGTTGTTTTATACTTTCAACAACTCCACGATGAAGGTGTTGGTAATGCTCTTTTGTACCTGGGAAGGCTGAGGCTTGAAGAGTCCCAGGATCTACTCTCTGCTGAGAGTTGGGTTGGCAGGTGCAGGAATAAGGGGTTAACCAGGCATAATCCCAGGTGTGGAGAGGCCCAGTCCTGGGTGTCTCCATCCCCCTCACTCTCTGCCACCACCAAAAAATGAGGATGGGTCTGTTCTGAGACAGCCTCCAGAGCCAAGTCCAGTGCACACCCAGTCGGGCTGCCTGGAATCCAAAAAGGAGGACTAACATATTCTAGAAAGATTTCCTCAACAAGAGAAACCTCGACTCGCAACACAATACGTTTCCACTGCAAATATGAAACAATTTTCCTCCTCGTCCAGATAGAAGAAATTGTGGCCTGAAGAGATAAATGCCAGGCTGCAGTGAGTCATCAGTTTCTGGTAAAAGTGACCTCAATGCCGAGTGATTTTTCTGGCCTCTAATCACAGACACCACGCCCCCTGCACAGAATCACTGATTACCCTGAAAAAAATAAAATAAAATATCTAACGACCACTCGAGATTCAGTTCTGAAGAATCCCAGCTGTCCGTACCTCCACTTTTATATCACGCATGACTTAGGCCAGGAAAAAGCAACTAGTTCTTTTCTCTCTCCAAAGGGTTCTTCTGGCTCCATTGTTATTGCATGAGACAAATTGCAGAATTCCAGTTTTTTGTTTTGTTTTGTTTCTGGACTGATGCTTTGGACTGGTAATGCTTGCCTTAGCGAATCTTGCTGTGTCTAATTGCAGGCCCATGTGACAGTCCGCTCCCCTCCATGATAAATCAGGATGCAGGGAAGGAGAATGTTCATTACCTCCTGACACCAGAAGAACGATAGGCACTCTTTATGCTGGACCAAATGAAACAAGCTCTTTGTTTCATCTGCAAAGAGGCAGCAGCTCGGCCTGTGGAGGGGGGGAGGGGCAGAAGAAACAGATCAGAGTCTTGTTGATGGGTCATAAGTTTAGTGACTAGTCGGGAGCTCTACCTTTGAAGTCAGGAAAAGGTGGGTTCAAATCCCCTTTTTTGACAATCTCTAGTGTGAGATTCTGGGAAATGGGTTGAATAATAATAAGGGCTCCTGCATAGATGTGTTGGAAGAATTAAATAAAAGAATGCATGTGAAATAGTAAGCACAATACCCGGTGCACAACTAATCCCCAATAAGTGGATATTGTTATTACTTCTGTTCCTTTCCCTTCTCTGACTGAACTTGGGTGCCACCACCATCATTTTGAAGCTGTGGTCAGCCCAGCTATGAAGTCCAGGGGAAACTGAGTATTAACTGTAAAGTCACAAAGTGAGGTTCATCACTGGTGAGGCCAGGTTCCAGCTTAAAGGTAGCAAAGAAGAAGCAGGTCTGAAGATACTTTTTAGAATTGATATGAAAGTATATTTGCATGAGGGATGGGATACCTTTTAGGAGAGAGATCATCCTGATAGCAGAAATGCTTCCAGTTGTAAACTTTCATTGTAGAAAATGGGGTGCCCTGAGCATGATTTGAGTCCCTTGGACTTAACCCTCAGCCCAGTCCCATTACTCATGTTTGAATCTCATGGAGACTTAGAAGGTAGTGATAATAAATAAAAAAGGAAAACACTGTGTATTGATTAGTATCGTGATGGGCTACAAGTAAGAAAAAAAGCTGAATAGCAGTGACATAAACAAATATGAATTTATTTTTCTCATGTAAGAAGTCTGGAGATGGATGGCTGTTGGTGTTGGTTCAAGAGCTCACTAATGTCAAGCCGGCAGGGCCTTTTCCCTCATGGTCACAAAATGCCTACCCCTGCTCCAGGCATCATATCCATATTCCAACAGAAAGAAGAAAAAGTGGAGAGTAAGAGTTATGTGTCCCTTTTATGATGCAAGCAGAACTTTCCAGGAACCTTCCCAACATATATCCTCTTATGTCTGATTTTCCAGAACAATGCCACCTTCCTTTTCTAGCTGCAAGAATGGCTGGAAAAGTGTGTAGAAATAGGAGCAAAGGAGAGGCGATGCTATTGGAGATGAGTATTGCATTGACTATTCAGCAGTGACTTGCACAGACGATTCCACAAAAACTCAAAATTGGGGGTCCCAAGCCACACATTGGCAGGGAGTAACCCAAAAAAGAGAGACATCCCTATCCTGTATCCTGCACATCAACTGCCTTGGAATCAAGGACATTTGTCCATAGTGGTTTCTTACAAAACCCCTCAGAGGGCTTGGGGGGTCGGGGAGGAATGAGGTTCCCCCTAGTGGGAACATTCATTTATTTAACTAACATTTACTGAGTTCCAAGTATGTGCCAAGCATGATTCTAGCTAGTGGGGACACAGAAGTGAATAAAAACAATCACATGGGACACCATTCTGGAAACTCTGAAAAATGTACTTACAGGGAAGAACATGAGGAAGAATCTGACCCAGTGGTATCCATGGCTTGGTGGGGCCTAAGGAAATTCTGGTTAGATAAGTCTTTGCACAACTGTAGAAAGAGACCTATTTTTGACTTCCTTTCAACATCCCACAGCCGCCAAAGATTCAGCCATCAGATGTTAAATTCAAAAGCTGCAAAAACCCATATGGAGTTCAGCAGCAAGTAGCACTTACATAAAATCTGACAGAAGCCAATTAAACCTTTCTTGGACTGAACAAACCAACATATTTTTTCCTCGGAGATCTTCCTGACAGCTAAATTCAAAACCATAATCGTCGGTAATGGGATGCCTTCTATCATGAGATGGTGGCATTTTCCCTTCTAAATTCCTGTTTTCAAACTCTGCTGAGAAAATTTCTTGTGGGGCTCAATTTTGATCTAATGTATTTCTGCCTCAATTGGAATTTATGCAATCAGTAGTTTTATTTAATAACTTGAAAATTAGTGGCGTCTGGCGATCTGCTTGCAAGCCTGAAAGCGCCTGAAGGTTTCTGGATTTCACAAAGTGGGAAGATTATACATCTGGGATGATTCCTGGGATAGGTTCAACATTGTCAGGGGCTTCCTGGTGGACTATAACTCAGTGGCAATAAGGATGAAGAATCTTGCCTTCACCTGTTGTAGCCTCATTCGTGTTCAGGGTCATCTTTGAGGTGTATATTAAACACCTACCTTGTGATAGATGTTTTGAGGGCACTGAAATGAATCATACCTGTGGTCTTCTCCCAAGGAACCCACAGTTCTGCCACAAAGAAAATATATAAGTAACCGTGAATCAAGATGGTGAATAACAAATACCTAAAAGACAGGAGTTTTGAGGTAGAAACAAATTCTATCATAAGAAGACTCGTGCAGTGAAGTCATCTGAATCTTGAATGTTGGCTTGGGGTGGTACTGAGCCAAGACTAGAACTCACGTTCTAATACATCAGGGCAGGAGGGAGGTGTATTACCATTCTCCTGCAAGGAACAAGTTCTTTCTTTGTATCCTGTCTGACAAAATTTTCCCCCATAGAGCTCCAGAATATCAATGTTTTCATACTCTCCCTCTCCATACACAATGTTACCCAAGTTTCTATATCAAAGAGTTGTCAAATTGGGGAGGATTTGGTTCCATGAACTCCCACTAAGGCTGTAAGTAATTGGAAAGGTCTAGTGTGACAGAATTCCAGCCTTGGATTTCAGCAGAGCAAACTTTCTCAAACTTGGCACGATGTATTGGCATTTTGGACCAGATAGGCTGTCCTGTGCATTGTGGGGTGTAGAGCAGCTTCCCTGGACTCAACCCATAGGAGACAGTAGCAATTCCCAGTCATGACAACCAAAAATGTCTCGATACTGCCTGAATGTCCTCAGGAGGCAAAGCCATTCCCAGTTCAGAACCACTAGCAGAGGAGTACTAAAGTCCTGATGCCTTTCCCCAGTTGAATGTTCATCTGATGATGAAAACGTCCCCATCTAAATAAACGATGCCTTCATGCTCCCAACTGTTCAGATAGAAACCCAAGCTTAATTTCTGTCTTCTCCCTCCCCATCACCGCTTACATCCAATCAGCTGTCATAGGGTCGGTGTTCTATGGAGACTGTCTCCATCTCCAAGGTCACTAGCTGGTCCATGACACCTAGTCGTCTCTTGCCTGGACCGTTCCATCAGCCCCATCAGCCCCCTAACTGCACGCACTTGTTACCTTCCATCTGACCTGTTCTCTTTCAATGCAATTATGATATCGTCATTCCCTCGATTAAAACAAAAACAATTCAGTGACCCTCCATGGCCTTCAAAATGAAGATGAAAATCTCTCGTGAGGTTTAAAAGTGTCTGCGTGACCTGGCCCATGTTAGGGTCTCCAGCATCATCTCTCATCACTCAGTTGATACTCTGGAGCCAAACTATTCCATGGCTTTCCTCTCTCTCTCTCTCTCTCTCTCTCTCTCTCTCACACACACACACACACACACACACACACACACACACACACACAAACACCCCTCTCCTATTTCTTTTAAGTCAGTTTAAATGGCATTTCTTTTGAGAAGCCTTCCCTGACTACCACCTCCTAATCCAAGTCACGTGCTTCCTTTGCACCATGAAATTCTTCTTCATAACACTGTCTTCTCGAGCAAACTATAAGCTCCTCACCAGTAAGAAACATGCCAGTTTTTTTGTTGCTATTACCTTAGTATCTAAAGTACTTGTCACAGGTTAGATGTGCAGTTAAGACTTGAATGACTGGGCTCTCTTGTACCACGGGCAGCCATTAATTAGCATTAAAGTCAAACCAACCCTGCTTGGGACCAAAAAAAAAAAAAGGTTAAAAAAAGGACCTGCAGTTGAGGTGGGACACAGGAAAGGAATAACTCAGAGCTACCTATCAAGGCCTCCCCTCAATTAGCCAAAGCCTTGTTGGTTTTCCATGGCACTACTCTTCCAGAGTTGAACGGTGGTGGAGCAAGCATAGACAATGCATGGAATTAGGAGGTCTGGTTCCCAGCTCTCTCATTTCCTGGCTATATGACTGGACAGACTACTTAACCTCTCTGGTTTCTTTGTATTCATCTGCAGAAACAGAGCATCTAACCTGGAAATTTCTGGGCTCCCTATCATAACCTTTATTTTTGGAAATAAGGAAAGTGAGGCTTGGAGAGGTTTTGGAACCTGCCCAGAGACACCAGATAAGCAGGTGACAAAGTTGGGATTTGAATCCAGAAACAAATAGCTACAGAAAATCGGTGCTCTTAAGATGAGCCTGGTAGGTTGCAGTCAGAAGGGGCAAGTGTCTCTCTTAAAGGGGCATCTGTTGGTGAAATTTTGAAACCATATATTCAAAAAGTCTCTGACAGAAAGAGGGAAGTGCCAATTTTAGCTGTAGGCAAAGCAAACAAGAATGTGACTATGCCCGTGACCACAGACAAGGGCATTTGCATTTTCTTGAGCTTTTGCTAAAATATGCTAGCAAGTTTCTGCCAGAAAAACACAGCTAAGGATGGGAGAAGGAAGAAGAAAACCTGTACATCGCTTAGAATCATCTTTCTAAATAATGCTCATTTCAATGAAGATTTATAAGCCATTTCTAATTAGACACACATTTCTAAGAAAGGCATATTTTGATCCTGGGTCAATACACTGCCAAGACGTGCTAGATAAAATGGAGAGGAAGACAGGCCCAGCTAATGAGGGATGAGGTGTGTGTGGCTGAGATGTTGATAATTGTAAACAGCTTAATTGGGTTGAATAATTTGGGTAAATATCAAGTTAAATGGATTCATGCTGAATCCAAGCTCCGACCTGCTGGATTTTTTAATTTTCTGCAGAAAAAATATCCTGCAACATAATTGCCCATTTATTTGTCTGATCTCACCACTAGACTTGTAGCACTTTGAGGAAGGAGAACATGTGTTATGATCCCAGAGCCTAGCACAGGGGCTGGCACTGGGGGAATGGTCAACATTATCAAGTCTCTCAGGACCAAGGATGGCTCCACATACTGAGTGAGGCAACAGATTCCTCAGGCAACTGGAAGTCCCATTTGGACAATGGCCACCATGTTTTATTCACAGCTATATTCCCAGTACATGCTGGGTGCCTCAAAAATACAAATACCATCTTAATACTTGCTATGTGACCTTGGTCAAGCTACTCTCTGGTGCCTCAGTTTCCTTATCTTGCGTATGGAAATAATAACATTTCCTGCCTCACCAGGTTGTTAGAAGGATCAAGGACAGTCCCAGGCACATAGCAAGTGCTCATTAAATGTTATCTCTTAATATTTCCACTTAGGGATTAAAGCCAATGGCTCCCAAATATCAAGAATTAAAACATTTAAATATTGACATTTCCAGAGATGACGATTCTTATGCGGATCATTTTTATGCATTCAGGATAAGACAGCCTAAAGGATAACGTGACTAAAACGTTTCATTTCCAAGAGCCCTTGAAGAAAATACCAAAAGGCAATTAGCATGTGACTGTCGCCTATGTTGCTATTACTTAGTAGCTGATCCCATCCTCTACTAATCAAACTGCTTCTCTGGTATTTTTAGATCTTTTAAGAGTCTTCTCAAAACTCAGGAAGCAAAGCATGTTGACAGGTACCAAGGATTTTGAGAGACCATGAGTATGGCACCCTCACAGGGGAAGGGGAAATGGTGGAAGCATTCTGCAGGGTCTGTGAGAACCAGAGTTGGCAGTTTGGAGGCTTCTTTAACCCTGACTATCCTCCTCACCTTTTCCCTGCCTCAGACCAAAAAATAACCCTCCAAGTACCCTTTTTCTTTGGCTCCATGAGTTGGCATTTAAATTGCCCCAGTAAAAGCATAATTCTTGAGTTTTCTTTGCCTGCCAGACAAACTGCAGCCAAGGCTGAATGACTTAGCACCTGGGTCATGGGATCACTCTAGGTTTAGAGTTCTGATTCTGATGTCACTTGCCTGCCTCTGTGACCTTAGGCTATCGACCTCACCTCTCTGATGCTGAGTGTTCTCACCTGTAATTGAATCTTGTGAAGATTCAAGATGCTGTTTGTAAAGACTGACTCCAGAATAACAACTGAGATTGATGTATGATTAACATTGTTCCACCTTTTGGTGACTTAAGTATATCCAAACCACCCCCATATTCTGTTGTGCATAATGCCAACACTGGCTTTTTATGTCCAAAAAAAGATGACATCATACTAGGAAAAAAATACATCTCCTAATGAATCATCATTCTTTCCAGGTTGTCCTGGGGATAGCAAAATAAGGCATGTTTTTGTATTCTCCATGAGGTTAAAATGATGTCAACATTTTAAAAATAAATAAATGGCAAGTTATATAACCATGATAACAATAACATAAATAATTGATATTATTGGCTGAGTACTTACTGTGTGTTCCATGTGCCATGCTAACTCTTTATGTGAGTTATTCAATTCCATGCACTCTACAATGAAGAGGTAGGCATTATTAATCCCATTTTGCAGGTAAGGAAACAGATTAAATGAGTCGATGAGAGTCATACAGCTACTTAGTGGACTATGTGGCATTTGAACTCAAGTTAGGTCAAACTAAAGCCCCCATTTTTAATAAGTATGCTGCATTACTCAACAAGGTAAGCCTGACTATTTCTGAGAATGTGTGGGTTAAAAGAAGATGTCTCCACTCTTGAAAGATGAGCAGAAGGAAGGAAAAACACTCACTTTGAAGAGCTTTGTGGGAAGGTAGGGAAGATACTGACTGCATTCTATAGATTTTCACTTCTGGCTTGTCCTCCCTCACCAAGATCAAAGTCCAGGGCATATTTCAAGGACATCCTGCTCACCCCAGCTGTCCCTGAAGCTGACAACTGATAAACATCCCACATAACTCTCAACTCATTCCAGCTCTTCCAAGAACCCACGAAGTCTCCATCCTGTCTTTCGTAATGTCAAAAATGGCAAGTTTAACCTGTTCCTTGAATGAAGTCTGGTTTCTAATCAAAACACAATTTTATTTTTGCCTCACATTGCTTCCTTCAAATATTGTTAGTGGGAAAAGCTATTCTCCAGAGCCTGCATAAAAATGAGGTATCCAGTGCCCATCCTTGGGTGACAGCCAGTTTTGCCTTATCCTTAAGTCATGAAACGCAGTTGCAATTCAGAAACCACAAGCATCAACTTGAGATACTGAGCAACATGTCAACCTTCCCTCAGGGAGAAGAGTAGTCTCCCTTTCCTTCCTGTTAAGGATGGCTTCAGGTAGACCACCTAGGAGGGAGGTGTGGGGCATGCCCCCTTCCTTTAACCATGGAGATCCCTGGTTGTCCTTCATTAACAGACTGTATTAGCTGGAAGGAAAAATGGGGAGGAGACACAGGAAAGCTCTTGTCACCAATGGCTGTACTCTCCCTGGTGCCTAAAGCTGGCTCATTCGGTAGGCACTTTTGTTGTTCCTTTCAAAGTTTTCTACTACAGCACTCTGATTCTAGTTGTCTACCACCTTAGATCCTGGTTTACCAGCAGTCTACCCCATCCAGGCTCATGATATTGGCATCTCCTGTGCCTCCGGTAGGAGCCATTGTGGGCAGGATCCCAAGTTGCTGTTTCTGCCTCTGGTGTCACATTGTCTCCAGGTTTCACATGCCCCTGGCATTCCATTGAAGACAAGCTCTACTTACTGATGCTGCAGCAGCTACTCTTCATCTCTCTGCCTTGCCCCATGGCACTCCCTAAACTCCCTCTGCCTCTGCTCTCTAGATTTTCCAGGAGGATGTCAGAGACTGGCCCACTAATGCCCCAGTGGCAGGGGTCTCATCTCAAGCTCTGGAGCAGTGCCATGGTGGCCTCTCCATCATTCATTTTGAAAGTGAAAGATAAAGTATCCTCTTCCCTTTGGGGACAATATTCAAAGCATCACAGAAACTGTTGTTGATGAAATCTATTAACAAATCCCTCTCTCCCTTTTCACTCTCTGTTATATCCTCAAAGTGGATAAGAACTGAAAGATTCCTTCCTCATAGCTACCTGAGGATTCCTCCAAGGTGGTCTTTCTCACTTTCATTTGGTGTCTGGTGCTTGTGGTATCTTGGCCCCTCAGTCTATACTGTCCTACCTGTAATCTTACCATTGACTAAGGACTCCGATGTGACAGGTCATTTACAAACGTTATCTAGAGGCCTTTTGACAACTCTGTGAGAAAGGTGTTATCACCTTCATTTTATGATAAGAAAACTGAGGCACAGAGTAAAAAAGTGACTTGTGTGATGTCACGCTGCTGATGGGTGGAGAAGTCTACACTCAAAAACCAGGCGAGCATAGCCCCAAAGTCCTAACTTTTCTCTCTGAAGGATGCCCAGAGCTGCTAATATTTTCTGGGACAGAGACTTGGCTCCATCCTCAAGTTTCTCCTCATTCACCTTCAGACCATGCTCATATAGCCTTCCTTGTTGCCAAAGCCTTTCTGAGCTTGCCAGAAGTTACAGGAGCTATCTGGGAGAGGCTGTCACATTGCCAACATCAAATGCAGCCATCTCATGGTTACTCACAAAACAGAGTGTCCCTTCTCTTCCTTTTTTGATATTAGAACATGATCCTCCTGCAAATTGACTTGAAAGGAAACCAGACCCCATTGTTCCTTGTCTGCTTGTGAAGAAAGATAGCCACTTCTGGCACTTAAAGGGTCTTAATTTAATCCATGGCAGGGACTTTAATGAAGGGGCTGGGGTTGTTGATCAGAGGTCAGATGCTCCCTAAGCAGCTAGCCCGGATTCAGGGGAAATCAAATAATGTCACTCCCCAGAAAGCAGTTGTTATTTCGCCAAAGGTTTAAAAGCTATGCATTAAACCAATCTCACAAAATCCCCCCATCTTTCTCTCCCCACTTCTCTCCTCTCACCCCTTTCTCTCTCACTTATTTTCTTCCTATCTGCTTTCTCTCTCCCTGCTCTCACTCTCTCCCCCTTCGCCCACCCTCTCCCTCTCTCCTCTCTCCCTTCTTCTCTTCCCTCCCTCTCTCTCTTCCCCCTCCTCTCTCTCTCCTCCTCTCCCCATCTGCTCTATGTTTGTGCATGCACTTTCTCCTCTCCTCTCGTCTTCTCCCCACCGCACACCCCCCCCCCATCCCTTTACCTTCCCCATCATGATGCATAACAGTATTTGTTAGTCTTCCTATCCATCCCTTTGGCTTTTGAAATGAATGTAAGTTTCATCTTTTTCTATAGTGGGAAGAAAAACCCTTAGCAGCCTGGCCACTTGGACACCAAGGAAAGCAGCCTTTCAGACCAATTGCTAAGCAATCCAATCCCGCAGACTCCTTGTTTCATTACTGTTCTTTCGTCTGCCCTGGATTGTAATGGGAGTCTGTCTGTAATTGTGTATTTTAGGTAAATAGATCATTAGATAAGATTGATAGCAGAGCGGCCCAGGTAATGTTTTAAACCAAAAGCAGAAAAGCATGAGGGTGTCTCCAGCTGTAAATGACAGGACCACAATCCATGCGGTTTCAGTTAAGAGTCTGTCAGGGTTTTCAGCATAAATCGCCATTTTCTGAAGGTTCGCCTTTTCTGCTTTAACAAAGAAAAGGAAGGCTTTCTTTCCAGCTGCAACGCAGAGCACAGGACTTCAGGCAAATAGATGTGGGTTTGATTTGATAAAGAACTTGCTATCAAGTTACAACACTTTAATGTAGACCACAAAATGTTCTTGCAGATAATTTCTTCATTTTACAAAGCCTGGTTCTCAATGAAACATATTATTGGGTGGAAAAAAAAAAAGTAGATGCAACAAAGACCCAACAGATTCAAGGCAGAACAGCCACAGCTATGTGAAAAGCATGAACTTACCAAGATGACTTTGCTTCTGCTTCAACCAGGGTCTCAAAGCATTCAGACATTGTCTTTGTGTTCAAGTTGAGGTGGAATTCAGGCCAATGAAGACCAAGCCAGAGAATTTCTCTCTCAGGTTAAGTGGACAGAACAATCCAAGGCTACAGACTTCCCCAGTTCTGAGAAACTCTGAAGTCTCTCAGAATCATAGAATCATAGAGAAACTTTGAAGGGCAGCTCAAGCGCTTCCTATCCAAGTGGGAGAACGCTATGTTTAGTCATATCTGCAGGCCCTGGGGTCTAAATGGCATAAGATGAACCCTGGCTCTGCTAATTTCCAGCTGTATGACCTTTGGACAAATCACTCTCACTCTAAGCCTCAGTTTTCTTACCTGCAAAATGGGAATAATGATAGCCCTTACTTTTAGGAGCCTTGTAACTGAGTAACCAGGGTATCCTGGTCTCTCTGAGAGCTAACTGACCAGAGGTAGGCACAGTACTTAGATGTGGTCTGATCTTCCACACTGACTTCCTAATCTGGTGATAACATTGTAGACTTGGGCTCAGATACATAATCAGGGTTGATTAAAACAAGGCCGATCAGGAAGTTTTGCCCCTTCAAGGAGTGTTCTCTGACTCTCTCCTTATCTCCTTCTTCCCCATCTCTTTGGGGTTCTGCAGTCACAGCCTTCATCACACACCTGCTGATATGTCTGTGTCACCACCAACAGCAAGTCCACTAGAGCAGAAACCGCCATTAATGATTTTTTTAATTCATTCATTCATTCTACAACTATTTGTAGACCACCCATTATGTACCACTCAGGCTTCATGGAGGAAGCACAATAAATATTTGTGGGATCAATTAATAAAACATCCTCCTCCAATAGTGGACCTATGATTTCCTTGTACATCTACTTGCTCTGAACAATACAAATGTATTGGTCTTGGTGTTTTGTTTGTTTAAGTTTCTACTCATTCTTGACTTTAGGTTTTCTGGATAATTCCAGAATATTCCGGAGGCCCAATCACTTCTAGGACATTCCCTCCCTGCCATCTTAGGTGAACTCTCTTTGAAATTTGAACTCAAGCATTCTGTAGAAATCATGGTTTTGTTGATACTGTGCCCCTTGCTTTGTCATTAGAACTAAGCATAGCTATTAATTTCATTTCATTTATATTCATATGCATTCATTCATATTCAATCCTTTTCTACGGTCCCTTATTCATCTAATGCTGTATTTCTTTCTGGAAACTTTGGCCATGAACTCATGTCAACCTTTTCCAGATTTTTAGACCACTTATCTCTAAAATCCAGTGAAGAATATGACCGTAATTCTCTTTCTTCCCAGTACAATACCAACTCCCAGATACAGATACTGAGGTCAACTTACCCCAAAGTTTCCATTACACTTTCCTCCTTTATTGGTTCCTAGTTCATTTTTCATTTTATTCCTGTGTTTGTCCAGAGATTAAATTCCTAGCAATGCAAATGAGAAATATATTAGATGCTTTACTTTGGGTTTGTAACAAAGGCCTGAAGAATTGGCCTTCCATCATTGCAATATCTTATGTCAGGGCCAATTTTGCAATGTCTTGCATATGCCTGTGTGTTATGAAGTTCTTTTCCACTGGTATATTTTTTTCAAATTATTTTATTCTCACACAATTGCTTTAAAAAAAACTACAATTTTATTGAAGTATAGCATATAGAGAAAAGTCTATCAATATAAGTACACAGTTTTACGAATTTGCACACAAGATCTATGCAACTTCTTCACCAAAACCAGGATAAAGAACATTACCAGTGCTATTGTTTGAATGTTCATTCCCTCCAAAACTCATGTTCATGTTTAATCGCCATATTAAGATGTAGAAACTTTTTGACTGATAAATAATATTTGTACATATTTATGGGATGCATGTGATATTTTGTTACATGCATAAAATATGTAATGATCAAGCCAAGGTATTTAGGGTATTATCAACACGAGCACTTATCTTTCCTACATGTTGAGAACATTATAAGTCCTCACTTCTAACTGTTTTTATATGTATAATATTTTTATATGTATAATAATATGTTATTACTCTGCTATTGAACAT
>CAUYQG010047850.1:0-20300 GCA_963574415.1 Tarsius wallacei
TGGCTTTTATCTTATTTTAAGACAAAACAGGAAAAAGGTATACAGAAATATTTTTTTCTTGACGAGTTAGACTTTTTTCCCTAGGAAAAATAATTCTCTGAAATCTTACAACTTTTTTTTTTTTTTGAGTTGGAGTCTTACACTGTCGCCCAGGCCAGAGTGCAGTGGCACACTCATGGCCACCCCAGCATCAACCTGCTGGGCTCTAGCGATCCTTCTGCCTCAGCCTTCCAAGTAGCTGGAACTACAGGCATGCGCTACCATGCCTGGCTAATTTTTTATTTATTGTGGAGACGAGGTCTCGCCAAGTTGCCCAGGCTGGTCTCGGACCTGCGGACTCAGGTAACCCACTTGCCTTGGCCTCGCACAGTGCTGGGATTACAGGCTGAGCCACCAATACACACTTTTTAATAAATAAATACTATATTTTTGGAGGTTCACCCCCTCATAGGCATCAGGTTAGAATAAGGCTCCTTCTGGTTTTTTGCCAATGCTATAACACACTTCCATCTTTTGGACATCACATTGTAATCACCATAAAATTTGATTTGAGTGTTACTATGAAATAACAGAAGATAAATCTCAGAGACTTCTTTGAAAACAAATATAATTTATAATACTGGATATACACAAAACAATCAGAGTTAAGATAGAATCTAATTGTACTCAGAATTAATGGTATTCCAAATGGAGCCATTTACTCCATTTACTTTGGAGTTTATGATGTTGCAGCATCATCCATATCTTTATAACTTACATTAAAGAACCAGAGAGAATAAGTAAAAAAAATCTTGGAACCAATACTAGAAAAATCAACAGTAGCAAGGTTTCATAAGCACGTGCTTCGTTCAAGACTGGACTTAAGCCGGAGTATGAAGGTATTTCCTTAAGTATGCCTTACAACCATTGTCTTGTATCATCTTAAGAGCTTACAAATAATTAATGCCAAAGTATTGGCAAAGTCCAAATTACTGACAAAGCATATATCCACCAGCTCAACAATGTTGGGAATTCCCTACATAAAACATTCACTTAACTACAGAAAATAGGCTCAGAACAAAAAATAGTACTTTAAGCCAAAACAACAATCTGTACTATGGGAATTGTAAACAGCACGAGAATATTAGATAACAGTAGAGGGCAAGATGAAAGACAATGCCCATGGAAAATGAGATCTAGGTTTAAACAGCCACTCAAAAGAACCTTGGTGATTTCCTAAACCTTCCCATCCAGTTTCCAATCCATTATTCTATATAAATGGTTAGTGCAAAAGGTCAAGGACCTCTCTGTCTCCCAAAATGAACATTTTAGATCACTTTTCTTGACTTTTCATTGCAATAAAACCAATTATGCTTCCATCTTCTGGAAACTCATCTTTCATTAGCTTCCATATTCCCCTAGTAGTGTCTCTATGGCTATTTCTTTCTGTACAAACTTGTCTTCCTCTAACAGGTTTTTGAAAGTAGAAGTTCTTCATGACTTAGCCATAGTTTGTCTTCTATTTTCACTTTTATGCTTTCTCTCTCTAGGTATTCCCAACCACACTAGTAAACTTAACTGTCATGGGGGATGAGCTAAGTTCCAAGTTACATTTCCACATATAAGCCCTCTTCTTATTTCCAAGACAATACAGTACATTAAGTTGATTTCTTAACATCTCTCTTAAAATAGTTCAAAGGTCTGCAAATTCAACAGCCCTAAGTCTATTCCCCATGCTTAGTCTTTACCAATGTTCGCCATCCCAGTAAACAGCACCTCCATCATCTAGTTGAGCAAATTAAACTTGAAGATCATTCTTAATACCTTCAATTCCATCACAGTATTTAATACACCATTGGATTATTTTAATTTTTCATCTGAAAAAATCTCAAATTTGCTAACTTTTCTCTATTTAAACTTCTCTGTTATAGCCCAATTTTTCTCCATATGCTTGCCTTAAATGGTCTTCCCACAACACCTCTGCCATTCTCCATCCTCCATCTAATTTATTTTCCCAACTGCTGACAAAGTGATCTTCTACAAGGAGAAACATGACTGTATCACATCCACAATAAAAACTCTTTGTTATATTGTCTATGTGATGATTTACTCTAAAAACATTTTAGTATAAATAGTGTGATATACATGTAAATAAATTAACTTCAGTTTACAGCATAAGGATTGTTAGTTAGCATTTGAAGTACACTAATCAGAAATCTACTCTTTAGGAACAGCTAAATATGCACCTGGCACACAATTATAGAAGTATAAACCAGAGGGTTTGTTAATTAGGCTAAGGGATGTTTTAAATACATTTTCATTGATGAGATGAGTGGTATTCAAGATATGTGGTTGACTAGAAAAGTTATATCAGGCCTAATGCTTTTGCATGAATGAAATATGAGAATCTGGCAAGAGAGCAGCTGACACATTAGCAACAGTCCTTTAGAGCTAGAGTTCCACTGGTCCTGAGTTCACCTGTTGCAGAGGTAACTGTTATATGATTCAACTATCTGAATGGCTGCTCTGGTTATTAAAAAGAGTATTATTAGCCTTGTTTTCATGTAAAGAGAACGCCAATGTGCCTAAGGACAGAGAGTAAGGACTTCCCTGAGTGTATGTTTTGATGCCTACATTCTATTCAAATACACATATTTGACAGAGTTAAGTATAAGAATTTATTTTATGTTAATACCACCTAGTATCAAGACTTCATATGTCCCGAAATCTATCCTTAACTATTAGGTAGTGAGGATATTTACCAAAAGAACCTCACAATGGTTGAAAGGTCAATTGTTTTAAGTCAGGACACAGTACCACTCAATAGCTTCTCATTTATGTTAAGATAAAGATTAACATCACTGATATGGCCATCTTAGTTTTTTCAGGCTGCCAGAACAAAATATCAGAGACTGCATGCTTAAACAACATAAATTTATTTTCTCAGAGCTCTGGAGGCTGAGAAGTCCAGATTAAGGTTCAATAGGGTTCAGTTTTCGGTGAGGATTCTCTCGCTGGCTTGCAAACGGCCATCTTCCTTCTGTGTCCTCACATAGTAGGAAGAGTGAGTTCACTCTGGTGTCTCTCATTATAAAAGCACCTGCCCTTCAGCTTAGGTTCCCACCCTTATAGTCTCATTTAATCTTTATGCCTCTTTACAGACCCTATCTCCAAAAAACAGACAGCTGGGGGTGAGGGCTTCAACATATGAATCTGGGCAGGAGCCACAAACATTCAGTCCATAACAATGACCTATAAAGCTTTCATGATCCTTGACCACGTAAGAAGCAAGCAACACCTTACACAAATGTCCTATTCATTTTCTGCATCCCCATTACACGTTATCTTCCTTCAGTTTCACTATTGTTTCTCTCCACTGACCATTCTGTTCTGTTTCTCCAACTTCACATAGTTAATTCAAACTCATTCCTCTGGAATCAGCTCAAACTGTTCGCAGGGAAGTATTTAAGTCATTTCATTTATTGCTTCAACTACTTAAAAGCAACAAATTATGTCTATCAAATGCATCATTTAAAACTTTGCCAAGGCATACACATATGAACTTGTTTGCTGTTGGTGGTGGATTGCATGCCATGTTTTTTTAGCGTTTGTTGGTATGTCTACTTTAGAATCCATTTCCCACATCAACACTTACTTCTCGTTCAAATTCTATCAGAAAACATAGATGTTCATCACTATCTTCATTTTAGAACACATGAAACAATATTTTTATGCTATGCTATTTATCAACTGAATATTCACTAGACACTGGTGATAAAACAATGCATTCTCTGCCCTCATGGAACCAAGTTTTAAAAAGAAGAAAATTTTAAGCACAAGGCTAACGTGCATGAAGACCTTGAGGTGAAAACTGACAAAAGCCCAGTGTGACTGGAGAATCATGATAGAGAGCGAAACTGTCACCAGGTAAGTTAGGAAAGGTCAGCAGGAGCCAGGGATGCAGAGCCTTGCAGGCCCCCAAGCATCTCTAAATTTTATCTGTAAGTATAATACTTCATTGTAATTTCTTTCTATAAGCATTTCTTCAACATTGTTCTATAAAAACTGAAGTAATATTTCTTCAATTAGAATGCAATGAAACTTTGTCAATAGCAATTGAGATCATTGTAGATATGCTACTTTCTAATACTCTAAACTGAGAGGTCAAGAGCATAGAAAACTTAGAGAAGTGGGTGGCTGACATGGCCCTTGCAAAGAGATTACGTTTCTCCCTCAATTAGCTGTCATCACAGCCATATATTTGGTAGGAGTTGGATGACAGTTAATTCATGTCTCTGCATACTGGCAAGTGCCAAAGGAACAGTCTGTGTGTGCTTTTTATTGATGAAAGTTTCATATATTTCCATGTCCAAAAGGAAGGAATTCATTCTATCTCAGCAAAAAATGTAAATTATAAAAATGGATGTAAATTAAGCCCAAATCTCTTTCCTCAGAATGTTTTTGGTTAAGACTTCTATTTGCAGTAATGTGACAGGATATATGGAAATGTATATGAGGAGGGACCCACTCCCTGAAAAAACAGAATTATCTTTGGAGGGCAGGCTTCCCCAGCTAGGTAAGTGTTTTAGGAATCTAGAACATCAGGGTATCAGCTAGCATTTTTGTGAGATGTTGCATTTGGCCTCAGTAAATTTTTTTTGGAGATTCTTTCAACACATTTGTCCATTTCACGATAGGTGATTTACATGAACAACCTACCCACACCACACTGAGTGTTCAGCAGTTTTTGACCAAAATAGCATAACCCTCATACCCCACCCTCCCTTTTCACCTGATCTTGCCCCAGGTGACCTTTTTTCTTGTTTCCCTGGATGAAAAAAGTCCTCAAAGGGAAACATTTTGCCGATGTGGAAAAGGCAAAACAAGAAATGGCAGAAGCACTAAAAGGCATCAAAATTGACAAGTTCAAAAACTGTTTTGAGCAGTGGAAGAAGTATTGTCAGTATACTGTATCAAACGAAGAGTACTTTAAAAATGACTGAAGTGTAAACATGTAAGAATAAATACACAATTTGTATATATAAATTATGGAGTTTTTTTGGTCCCATTGTATATTATCAAAGTAGAAATACTGAGTGATGGAGGAGCCCAAATAAATAAGTGTAAGACTATGGCCAGCATTTACTCTAAAATGGGCACCGGGGCTATCAAGACAGTGGAAGAATATGCTGTAAACCTGAAGGAAGGCCAGTTTGTGGTTCCACAGCCTTAATCACCATTGTTAACCAGCACCTGTCTAGGCAGCTTCAGGGTTTGAGAGAGTTTTCAAAAAATGTGAACTTGAACATTTTTCATGGTCTCACAGTGTATGAAAATGGAAATTAAAGCCCAGGCATGTCCAAGATAGGAGATTTATCTTCTTAAAACTGAGATGCCAAAGAATTGTATCTTCAGGGAAATGGTAGGTCATTTCTGCAAGGGATAGGCACTTTGCAGAAAAGCCCAAGCAAAACTCTCTCAAACCCTGAAGCCGCCTAGACAGGTGCTGGTTAACAATGGTGATTAAGACTGTGGAACCACAAACTGGCCTTCCTTCAGGTTTACAGCACATTCTTCCACTGTCTTGATAGCCCCAGTGCTCTCAAACTGAGACTATAGTCATTTATAAAGATTCCAGACTCACAGAAGTAAATGTAAATCCTCTCTAGAAGAATACACTTCTATCCCACATATCAGAGAAATATCATAATGAAAAATCTAAAGAAAGTGAGAGGCTCCTGGACAAATGTACCAAACAAATAAGGAAATAAGGCACCATGAGTAAGAGCCAGAGGAAATAACGGAAGAAACAGACTAACAAGTCCTTCAGATAATGTAATCATCAGACACAGACTATAAAAGTATCTAATACATTCAAAGAGTTTTTTTAAAAATCTTTAAATATGTGCTGTGAATAATAAACTAAAAGAATACCTAAGAAGACTAAAGAAAAATGAAATAAAATTTCTAAAATACAAATAATTAAAAATAAAAATGGCATGAATGAATTTAATGGCAGATTAATCACAACCGAAGAGAGAACAGTTATTTATTCACAATTCAGCAGAAAAACAAGGGAAAAATATGAAAAAAAGCTTTTGATGTGTTCTGATGCTTAGAAGTGAACTGACTCACCCTGGTGATGGACATGACAACAAATTGTACTAAAATATGCCTTCCAACTGGGATTCCTAGGGATTGCCTCCTCTTTTTTACCCTTAAAATCACTCTGTCCTTTAATTGCTTGGTCCCCTGAGTTGGCTGCAAATCAGATGCAAGAAAACTTCTTGAAGACAGATGAGCTACTCAAAGAGCAAGCTGATTGTTCTCTTAGCAGGGTCTCAGCTCTCCCTCAATCACAGCATTTTTAAGTTAGTAGACAAAAGCTTTAAGAGGAAGTTATGACAACAGAAGCCAGAGCCCCTTGAAAAATACCCCTTGCTCTATCTGTATAACCTGCTTGTCAGCAGAACCAGTAGCAGGGGGCCACCTAAATGGTAGCATCTGGAGTGCAATATAGCTTCCTGCTGTTTTCACGCAGCCAAGGTATCCATTAAGGAGCTGGCACAGCTTACAGAAGCACACGAGAAATAGCCTTTACTAAATACATAGTCTCCTCTTCCTTACACATATAGATTATATTGCTTTAATTGGTCAATCACTCCTACTGTGTTCTCCTGGTCCCAGGGCAGATGAGAGTTGAACTGTTCCCATATGTTATGGTAACATTGTCTCTTGCTGAGGAAGTATAAGAGAACTAAGGCTGAGAATGCATTTTCTAGAGGTTATTACTTCCTTTTACTATTTTATGTCTGAAATCTGAATGTTTGCACTCAACATCCCAAGCTGCTTAAACCTCAAAAATCCATTGCTTTGCTGCAGGGAAACATAGATCTCTGCTGGCCAACATGATGAATTGCTTTTCTTTATGCCCTTCTCAGACCTTTAGGGATTAAAATCAAGAGAGCCCAAGAGAAACGGATATTCTAGCCACAGAAGTTGCTGAGATGAGTAAATTACAAGGGACTTGAAAATTTCACCATCCATTAAGGCATCTTACTGATCTCTTTAATCACGACTGCCAACTATTTGCCTATGCTTTGTTGTTATTTTAATTTTTGTACCCACTTGGTGAGACTACAAAGAACCATATGAACAGTATGAAGGTGGAACAAGATCTAGGAAATTCTAGTGTTATCTCAGCAACTTTATGAATTGTGTGAGCATAAGCAGGCTGCAAACTTTCTTTGCTCAATTTTTCTTATGTGTATATAAAGATAACAATAACCTAATGTAGTCTAAGAAGAAATGGCTATACCCCACAACTCTAAAATAAAGTAAAATATAGAAATGCCTCATAATAGGTTTGAGAATAGGAATAGGTGAAAATGGAATACTGTGCCCAGCAGAGACAAGAAAAAAGCTATCAGCTCTATCACTACATACACCAAATTACACTGATACCTATATAACTCCTAGTTTCTACTCAATCATGAACTTATTGGAAATAGGAACTCTTCTATTCATACATGAATTCTTAACACTAATCAAAGTACCTTGCAAATCAAAGTTCTCAATAAGTCTTTGCTAAGTGAATGAGAGATAAAGTCAAGTCAAGACAGGTGTTCAGCTACAGGGCCATAGTAAAGAAGCCAAGAAAATGGGGGATTAAGAGGAAAGCCATGCATCAAGATCTTTATACATTATATCAGTTATAGGGAAATATATATAGATATATATAACTATAGATATATAAAGATATATGTAATTTCCCTTTCTATAAAGTGTATAACTTCATGATCTTAGAGGGGAAGATATTTTTTGTTTCCTAATTTTTGTGTACATGTGTTCTTATGTTAGATAATCTCATAGGATAGGATCCTATACCTACCAATGGTGATCCAGCTGTTCTAGTTGGCTTTAAACATTACTTTGAAACATTTTCCAGAAGACTACATTTAACTTTTCATGCAAAAAATAAGGCCTCCAATTCTGCTCCTGACCATTCCTATCAAGTTCACACATGTTCATAATTCAGTCAAATTTAGGCCTTATTTCATCACACTAATGAGCTTACATAACGTATCTCCCCACATTTGCCAAATGGACTACACAGTTTATGAACTTGGGAAAGAGAAGATTCAGCACGAGGTGGGGATAAAGTATATATGTAAAGTATATAATTTCTTAAGTAGAAAAACAAGGTTTTAATTAATGGACCAAAGATTAAATCACAGAGAATTCAAGTATCATTTATATTTGAAGCTGCATTTACTTGTGTGTGTGTGTGTATAAACATATGCACATACACACATATATCTGAATAGACAAATTATTAATAGCTTTAGCAAAAAATTATTCCCAGATTCAGGTTTTACTTAATACCTGAATTTGTTCATGTAGCCTGAAAAATAATTTAGCTACATGATATGGTAATTTAAACTCTTACAGGAGGCAAGGGAAGTAAGAAAAGAGTTTGAAATTAAAAATATGGCCACACATAATACACTCAAGTCAGTCTTACTAAGGAAGTAGGTAACCACCTACATGACTGATTTAAATAGATCTGAAAGACTACTTTTTCAAATCAGTTTCCCTTTTGCAACTGCTACTATGCCAGAATTCTTTAGCATATTTGCACATTTTTAAAACCTTTAAGTGCACATATTAAAGCAGTGAGTATTACTTAAGTTCCTCTTTGTGATGATGCTATCAATTTAATAAGTTACTTAGAGACTTAAGAAAATACTGCCACATCAAAATGCATACATTTATTGTCAGATAAATCCTTATTTCAAAACTGTTGATATGCAAAAAAATCAAAGCAAAATGCATATTTTAATTTAAAGAAATGCCAAGAAAGAGTGATATCAGCAAGATGGCAGAATAAGAGCTTCTAGCACTTGTGCTCTCACTGAAATATCAATTTGAATAACCATCAATGCACCAAAAAAAAAAAAAAAAGCTTCTCAAAAGCTAAGAAATCTGGCTGGGCACAGTGGTTCATGCCTATAATCCTAGCACTTTGGGAGGCTGAGACAGGAGAATTGCTTGAGGCCAAGAGTTCAAAACCTGCCTGGGCAACATAGTGAGACCACGTTTGTACAAAAAAAAAAATACACACACACACACATACAAAAGCTAAGGAATCCAAGTGAAAAAATAAGAGTGTCTGGGTGAGACATAAAAATAAGAAACAACACAGTGAAGAAAGCAGAAAGGACAGTTTCACGTTACACGTGTTATCCTTCCTCCAAGCCTTTCACAGCATGGAGAGAGATAACCATTGCAGGAAAGAAGGAGAATGAAGTGAGCACCCAACTTTGCTATGGACTCCAGCACCAGGTGCACCCCAGTGAATCCTAGCACCAGGCCAGCTATCAGTACCAGTTATACACTGGTGGACCTTGGCTCCAGGCTGGTCCCTGCAGCCCCAAGATCCAAGTCAGCCCCTACAGATTGAAGATCAAGGCTTGGCCCCACAGACTTAGGCACCGAGACTTCCCTAGTACCAGACTGGTCCCCAGGGCCTTAGGCTCCAGACCAGCCCCCACGGCCTCAAGTTTCAGGCCAACCCTCGTGGCCCCAGACCCAGCCCAACATCAAGCCAGCCCATGTGACCCCAGGAATATCAGTGCAGACAAAAGCTCCAGGCTGGACCTTGTGACTCTGGGACAAACCCTGGGTACCCAGGCTTCCAGGACCACCCTGTGGACCCAGGCTTTAGATCCATACCAGTATCACGCCAATTTCTACCCCTATGGCCTAGGATCATCCCTGCAGACTACGACTCCAGGCCCACACCAGTGCCAGGCTGACCCCCAAAACCCTAGGTTCTAGGTTAGCCTCCAGGGACCTAGGCTACAGGCCTGCCCCAGTACCAGGATAGTCCCCATCGACCCAGGTGTCAAGCCTGCCCATGTGGACCTAAACTTCATGCCCAACCTAATGGACAAAGGCTCCAGGTACATACCTGCAGATATAGGCATCTGGCCAGAAATTGTGGATCCAGGCTCCAGACGCACCCACTGGCTGACCCAGGCATGAGACCAGACTGCTTGATGATTCCAGCAGTAAGCCCACCCATGGACTCTTCCAGGTCGCCCACCCAGAATCTCTGGAAAGGCTGACTGGTACGAGATTTTATCCCCTGAAGAAAGCCTGCAAACACTGTAAGAGATGTTTAGTTTCTCAAATGCACAGACATCAACAGAAGGATTCCAAAATAATGAATAATAATAATGAAAATGACACCACCAATGGATCAAAGCAAAATATCAATAACCAACTTTAAAAAAACGGAAATCTAAAAAACAAACCTGAAAAAGAATTTAAAGTAATCATCTTAAAGAAGCTAGTAAGCTACATGAGAATACAGATAGACAAATTTTTAAAATGAAGAAAATATATTGCCAGTAGAGGGAATCTGCCAGGGGAGAGGGGCATGCCTCATCAACAAGGATACCTGCATAATGAACGTTTGTATACCTAACTCTGAATTGTACCCCACATCTTAAAAATAAAAAAAAAATTTTTTAAGAATATATATTTAAACAAAATCAGAAGTTCAACAAAGGGGTAGAAACTTGAAAAAAAAGCAAAGAAAAATTATGGTCTGAAGAAAGCAATGACAGCACTATAAAGTTCAATGAAGAGCTTCATTAAGCAGAAATAAGAATAAGCAAGCTCAAAGATAGGAAATTTGAAATTACCCAATCAGAAAAATAAAAGCAAAAAAAAAAAAAAAAAAAAGGAAAGAAAAAAGAAAAAAGGTGAAAAAAGTCAACAGGACTTATGAAACATCATCAAATAATCCAGTCTGAGTTTATTACAGGGGTCAAGAAGTAGAGAAAAAGAAAGGGGTATAAAGCTTAATTAAAGAAATAATGGTAGAGAACTTCTCAACTCAGGAGACAGAAATGAACACCCAGATCCATGAAGCCTGAAGAATCCCAAATAGATTAAACATAAATCTTTACAAAGACACATTATAATCCAGTTCTCAAAAGTCAAGACAAAAAACTTCAAAAGCAGCAAACAAAAAGTAACTCATCATATACAAGGGAACCTCCATAAGACTATCAGCAGATTTCTTGGCAGAAACTTTGCTGACCAGGAAAGAGTACAATAATATATTCAAAGTGTTGAAAGAAAAAAAAAATTGCCTACAAACAATACTATCCCTGGCGAAGCTGTCCTTCAGATATGAAGGAGAGATAGGAATTTGTGACACAAACAAAAGATGAGGGAATTCATCAACATTAAACCTGCCTTACCAGAAATGCTAAAGTAAATATTATTGTATTCCATGTGAATGACAAACAAATGAGAGTAGGAATGGCTATACTTATATCAGACAATATACAACTTAAATAAAAGTTGTCACAGTGGATGAAGAAGGTAATTATATAATGATAAACTGGTCAATTTACCAAGAGAATGTAACAACTGTAAACATGTATGCACTCAAAATCAGAGTATCTAAATAAATAAAGCAAAAATTAATAAAACTGAAGGGAAATTAGACAACAATACAGTAACAGTAGAGAACTTTAATGCCCCACTATCAACAATAGACTGATCATGAGAACATAAAATCAATAAAGAAATGTTGAACTTCAACAATATTATAGTCCATATAAAAAACATTCCATCCAAAAGCAAAAGAATGCACATTCTTTTTCCAAAGCACATATTCTCTAGGATAGATAATATATTAGGACACAAAACAAGTCTCAGTAAATTTAATAAGACTGAAATTTTTTTCCTATGACAATGGCATGAAACTATAAATCACTAATAGGAGAAAAATTAAGAAATTCAAATTTGAGCCGGGCACGGTAGCTCAGCCTGTAATCCCAGTGCTTTGGGAGGCTGAGGTGAGTGGATTGCCTGAGCCCGTGGGTTCAAGACCCACCTGGGCAACTTAGCGAGACCTTATCTCTACAATAAATTAAAAATTAGCCAGGCGTGGTAACGCGCGCCTGTAGTTCCGGCTACTTGGAAGGCTGAGGCAGAAGGATTGCAGGAGCCCAGCAGGTCAAGGTTGCAGTGGCCGGGAACAGCCACTGCACTCCAGTCTGGGTGACAGAGTGAGATTCCAACTCAAAAAAAAAAAAAAAAATTCAAATTTGTTGAAACTACACAACACACTTCTGAACAACAAATGAATCAAAGAAGAAATCAGAAAGAAAATTATAAAATACCTTCAAACAATGAAGAATGGAAAACCAATATACTAAAACTTTGGTGATTCAGCAAAAGTAGTTCATATAGGAGAGTTTATAGAGGCAAGTGCTTACATTAAGAAAAAAGAAAGCTCTCAAGTAAACAACCTAATTTTATGAGATTGTTTATCAAGGAACTAGAAAAAGAACTAAGCCTGAAGTTAGCAGAATAAATGAGATAATGAGGATGAAAGCATTAAAAAATAGAGACTAGAAATACAATAAAAAAGACTAACAAAACTAAAATTAATTATCTGAAAAGATAAACTATATTGACAAACTATTAGTTAAACTGACTGAAAAAAGAGAGAGATTCAAAATTACAGACAAAAGAGAAGACCTTATGACCACAGGTATACTAAAGATCATAAGAGACTACTATGAACAATTATAAAACAACAAATTGGACAACTTAGAAGAAATCTGTTTGCAGATTATATGAACTTAAATAAAGAAAACCCTGAAGACCCCATAAAATAACTGTTAGAAATAATAAATAGGCCAGACTTGGTGGCTCAGCCTATAATTCCAGCACTTTGGGAGGCCAAGGCGAGTGGATTGCTTGAACCCATGGGTTCAAGACCAGCCCAGGCAGCTTGGCGAGACCTCTTCTATACAATAAATTAAAAATTAGCTGGGTATGGTAGTGCACGCCTGTAGCTCCAGCTACTTGGAAGCTGAGGTGGAAGGATCACCAGAGCCCAGCAGGTCAATGCTGCGGTGGCCATCAGTGTGCCATTGCACCATTCCAGCCTGGGTGACAGAGTGAGACTCCAACTGAAAAAGAAAAAAAAAAGAAAGAACAAATAAATTCAGTAAAGTTGCAGAATACATAATTAACTTGCAAAAAAAAAAAACAGTTGTGTTTCTATATATGAATACGTCAAAAAAATTTAAGAATACAATCTCAATTATAACAGCATCAAAAATAAATTAAATACATATAAATAAATTTAACCACAGTGGTTAAAATTTATACACTGTAAACCATAAAATACTGATAAAAATATTTTATTTTATTTTATGTATGTATTTATTTTTGAGTTGGAGTCTCACTCTGTTGCCCAGACTGGAATGCAGTAGCACGCTCCTGGCCACCACAGCCTCGACCTGCTGGGCTCCGGTGAGCCTTCTGCCTCAGCCTTCCAAGTATCTGGAACTACAGGCACACGCTATCACGCCTGGGTAATTTTTTTGATTTATTGTATAGACGAGTTCTCGCCAAGTTGCCTGGGTGGGTCTCGAACCCGTGAGCTCAGGCAATTCATTCGCCTCGGCCTCCCAAAGTACTGGGATTATAGGATGAGCCACCAAGCCCGGCCGATAAAAATATTTTAAAAGGCACAAATAAATAAAATTCTGTATTCACAGAGTGGAATGAAAACTGTTAAAATATTCATACATACATCAATGTATATTTCAATGCAACCCCTATCAAAACTTCAATAACAGTTGTTATAGATATTTTAAAAATCCTAAAATTCATATAGAAAGTTTGAAGACCCCGATTTTTGAATCAGTCTTGAATAACAATAAAGTGGAAGGCATCGCAAGACCTGATTTCAAATATACTATAAAATAATCAAAGCAGTACAGCTCTGGCATAAAAACAGACATATAAACAGACTATAGGAACAAAATCAAGAATCAAGAAATAAATTTCCACATTTACATTCAGTTGGCCTTCAACAAAAATGTCAATAACACAAAATGAAGAAAGGATAGGATAGTATCTTCGTTTAGTGGTGCTGGGAAAATTGGTTATCTATACATAGAAAAAATGAAACTGGATCATTATCTTGCCATACAAAATCAACTCAAAATGCATTAGAGACTTACACTTAAGACCTGATACTGTCAAACTACTAGAAGAAACATAGAAAAAAAGCTTCTTGACATTGGTCTGGACAATGAAACGTGTGTTGCTGTTTTTTTTAATTTTTGGATATGACCCCAATAGCACAGACAATAAAACCAAAATTAGACAAATGGGATTTCATAAAACTAAAAAGCTTTTGCACAGCAAAGGAAACAATCAATCAGTTAAAGAGATAACTTAAGGATGAGAGAAAATATTTCTAAACCATATATGACAAGAGATTAATATCCAAAATATATAAGAAACTCAAACAACTGAAAAGCAATAAATGAATAAATAAACAAGTTGACTTAAAAATGAGCAAAGGGCATGAATAGACAGTTTTCCAAAGAAAACATATAAACGGCCAACAGATGTATAACAAATTCTCAATATTACTACTAATCATCAGAAAAATGCACAGCAAAACTACAATGTGAAGTTACCTCACATCTGTTAGAATGCTTATTATCAAAAAGACAAGAAAGAACATGTGTTGGTGAGGGTGTGAAGAAAAGTGGTACCCTTGCACAACATTGGTGAAAATGTAAATTGGAATAGCCATTATGAAAAACACTATGGAGGCTCTACAAAAAGTTAAAAATAAAGCTACCATACAATCCATTTCTGTGTACACATCCAAAAGAAATGAAATCGGAACAGACTGAGTATCTCTTATTTGAAGTGTTTGGGACCAGAGATGTTTCATACTTTTGATTTAAAAAAAAAATTATTTTGGAATATTGCATTATGGTTAAGTATTCCTATTCTGAAAATCTGAAATCCAAAATACTCCAAAATTCAAAATTCTTTCAAATCCCACATGACATGCCAAGAAAATGCTCAATGGAGTATTTTGGATTTTCAGATTAGGGATGCTCAACTGGTAAGTATAATGCAAATATTCCAAAATCGAAACAAATATTCCAGATCTGAAACACTTCCAGTCCCAAGCCTTTTTGATATAAGATACTGAATGTGTACATACTTACTGGTTAACCAGTCCAAATCCAAACATATGAAATCCAAAATGATCCAATGAGCATTTCCTTTGAGCATCATGTTACTCAAAAAGTTTCAAATTTTTGGAACTTAAAATTTTTTTTAAATTTTTATATAAAGATGTAGGGTACAAGTCAGGATTCCATATATAAGTAACCTGTCTGCAGATGAAGTTTGGGCTTCCAACTGGTTCTCACTTCCCCTGGCTTAGGACAGGTACCCTTTGTGCTGTTACATGCCCCTTCCTATCCCTCCCCTAGCAGTGTCCCTTGTGCTATTGTGATAAAAATTCAGGTTCCACTTATGAGAGAGAACAAGTGGTATTAGGTTCATTCTTTGAATGTGATAGATTGCTAAGAGTGATTGTCTCCAATTCCATTAAATTTGCTGAGAAGGCCATTGATTTTGGAATTTTGGATTTGGAATGTTCAACCTCTATCTCAAAGAGTATCTGCACATCATTGCAGCATTATTCACAATATACATGTTGAGGAATCAACCTGCCTGTTGTCATATAAATGTATAAAAATGTAGTAACACAAACACACAACTAAATATTATTCAGCTATAAAAAAGGAGACCTTCCCTTTTATGACAACATGGAAGAGCCCAAAGCACATTATGCTAAGTGTAATAAACCAGGCACAGAAAGACAAATACAATACGGTTGATCCCACTTATATATGGAACAGAAAAAAGTCAAACCTTTAGAAGCAGAGAGTATAATGGTGGTTACCAGGGGATGGAGTGTGGGGGAAATGAGGAGATGCTGGTCAAAGCACAAAAGTTTCAATAGATTCGATAAGTTCTAGAGATCAAATTTGCAGCATGGGCACTACAGTTAATAATACTGTATTGTATACTTGAAATCTGATAATAGTTCTTAAAGTTTGTCACTACAGGAAGAAAGTGGTAAGTATGTGAGAAGAGTAATAATTATTTCACAATGTATAAACATATCAAAACATCACATTGTACATTTTACATATATAATTTTTATTTGTTATTTAATCAAATAAAGTTAAGATAGAAAAATGAGAGCGGGGGAGAGAGAGAGAGAGAGAGAAAGACAGAGACAGAGACAGACAGACAGAGGAGAGCAGGAGGAAGAGGGAGAAAGGTCAGGGAAGGAATAGTCAACAGTAGGTTTAAATATGGCTGTTTGAGTAGAGTGATCATCTAGTACCTAATCCTCAGTTTCACAGAAATACTTTCTTAACTTATGCAAGATTGTTTCGGTTTAAGACGACCAAAATCATATTGCCCCAAACTCTCAGTTTTAAATGGCAGGATAATTTACTTAGTCCAGTTTTAAGGGTACATGTATCCTTTAAGTAGACACTAAGTAACCAAATTACCTGTGGTATTTGTATGGTGAACTTTAATAGGACTTTAAAAAAATTTTTTAAATTGTTGACTCTAGAACAAAAAGCACAGACATAAATGTCCATTGAAACAGAAAAATAATGAAAATGTGACAAATGGACTGAGGGTTTTCATATAAATTACAGAGAAAATTTTTACACTTCAATGAAAATATATGTATTCTCTGGCTTTTGAAACACATAAAATGTAATATCTATCTTGTAACTGATTTGATATTCTGTTCTAGATAGAAATATGAAAACAGAAATTTTTTTTCAATTTTTACAAAGAACATTATAAGCATTATGAAAAATGAGAACTGACACTAAAGCTTCAGTGTTGGGAAGAAATAGGCTAAAATTAAAAACCACAGTAAACTAGTAAAATCCTGCTTTTTCTAAAAGGTAACTGTACTTGGCTGCCGTCTTGCTGGAGTTAGAGCTGAGCTTCTAGATCTAATTTTTAAAGAAAAGCTGAACATCTAGGTTCTTAATGTAAAATACTCTGATTTTTATGAGTAGACAATTTCTAAGCTACAGTTGAGGGCAAACAAAACAGACTTGTGGGCCATATTTAGTCTATAGACTGCCACTTTGAGACTCTTAGCTTCTTACTTAGAGGTATGTTAGCCAGACAATGACTTAGCTAAATTTAATGATTCAGAGAAAGCTGTATCTCTACAGTAACTAGAAACACGTGCCCTCCTAATTCCCTTGTTCTGTCATTCTCTTTAGGCTGACCTGAATTTTTGCTTTCAGGTTATGACTTTCCACAATCTATGGACAGTCCATTAACAATCTCCAGGTAGACAGTAAGATACAACAGAATTTTTCAGGTTATGCTTTCCGTGATTACATTTCAACCAAGAGGTTCACGGTTTTTATATTTTCAGTAGTTCAAATAGCTGTTATTCCCTCCCTAAAAAATGCCTCCAAATTTTGCAAGTATCTCCTTAAAAAGACTACATTCCTAACTTGCCTTGAGTAGCAACACATTTATAAACCATTATCTTAGTGTCTGGTTCTTCTATCAATGACTATTTTCAATCATTGTGTTGGATTTTAAATTTACCTGACCTTGCCCTCAAGTTCAGAGAAATTATACCAATTCTGTGTCTGACTATATTCTGCTCCAGCTCTAGTTTTAATAATTTCCATGCAAATCAGCAAGTTCCTATTCTTAATAGTTTTTGCATAATCTTACTATGTCAGAATGAAAGTGGGGGACTTGACTTTAAAGAGAAAGTGATGTCAGTATTAGCTCTATTTCATTGGTGGACTGCTGTCTATTCCCCCTAATTTTATGACTAAGGTATAATTTGGTGATATTGATGTCTATATAGAGTTGACTCATTATTTCTTTTTTCTCTTCCTCTAATATACTCATATACTTTAGTCTTCTTTAGTATCTCCATCCAATTTTATCTGGACCCCTCTTCCCCTCATCTTATCATTTTTGGGTGAAGATGATTAAGATGGCTGATAATAAGCACTCTTGGGAGTAAAGGGATAATTTTTTCCTAAGGCTGATCCTGACTCCAAAAGGGAAACAATTTAAGTGTATCAGAGATTTAGCTGAATGTAGTTTACATTTTCACCATACAATAATAGTCATTCATTCAAAACATAAGATACTATAAACAAGACAGCTTTGAAATATAAACAAAGATACACCATTTCATTTTTAAATAGATAGTTGATAATCCCATATCTGTGAAATAAAATTTGGTTTTCGTAAATTTTAGCATTCAGATTGCTACATAATAACCTCAGCTCTAGACATTGTAAGTAATACTGCTGGATACTTAAACACAAATTATTAGTGTACATGGCTTGCCAGTCAGATTCTTTAGTATTATTTAAGATTATGACTAAAAAAAGACAAGTTATAGTCTTTGTAGAAAAGAACAAGTATGACTTCCAGTATGTTATGAAAATCATTCATGTTAAGACTTTGTTTTGTAAACCTGAGTCTCAGGTTTTCTGAAGCCAAATTTTAGTGTTACAGTTATATATTGTTAACAGAATCATTGCTATTCAGAGCAGTATTCTAATGCAGCGGTCCCCAACCTTTCTGGCATCAGGGACCAGTTTCATGGAAGATAATTTTTCACGGACCAGGGGGTAGAGGGGAGGAGGAGGAATGGTTTTGGGATGATTCAAGCAATTGTGTACTTTATTTCTAATATCATTACATTATAATATATAATAAAATAATCATTACTATTATTTTGATATGAGTCTGCAAGCAATTGATTTATTATGATCTCTCTACAGTCAAACCTCATTGTTATATTAATCTGTATTTGCAGCCACTCCCCAGCACTAGCATCACCACCTCAGCTCTACCTCCGATCATCAGGCATTAGAGTCTCATAAGAAGTGTCCAACCCAGATCCTGCACATGTACAGTTTACAACAGGGTTCACACTCCTATGAGAATCTAATGCTACTGCTGACCTGATGGAGCTCAGCCACAAGTGATGGGGAGTGGCTATACATATAGATGAAGCTTTGCTCACTCTCCTGCAGTTCACCTCCTCCTCACTTCACAAACAGGTACTGGTCTGCAGTCCAGGGGTTGGGGACCCCGTTCTAATGAAATTGCAAAAAGTCACTATACTTTAGGATGACTATAAATATTTCATCATGGAAAGCATAAGACCCAGTTTGTAGAACTGTACATTTCCCTGAAGTATATTGCAGATTACCATGCACTACTTTTATTAGCATAATATTTTATGGTTCAGTGATAAATACATAGTTTAAATGCTTTGTCTAATCGGGTCATACTGCAATGAACATCCCCCTGCATTATGTATGGATATATAATAAAAAGCATCTAAATAATGTCTTTTCTACACAAATAAAGCAAAATCTGTTAGAGTCGCAAAATACATAGAAAGGCAAAATCTTCCATTATTTAAGATGTCTGCAAGAACAGAGACAGTGTTCAATGGGGCTAAAGTATGACAAATAAGAACAGAATTTTAGAAGTAGATTTTGCTCAACACAAAAAGAGGATTATAAATATTAAAGCTATCCTAATGTGAAATAGATGAGAAGTAGTGAGATTCCTGTTATCTGAAGTATTCAAAGAGACCTGATGCTGGAGGAAAATACAAATACTTGCTATGACAGAAGCCAACATTATTTCCAAGTCCCTGTCCAAAGGTGAGACATCAATACTTGGCAGTTCTAGAAAAGATAATAACATTTTCTCAAGTACTTATCTAAACACATTTATTGTGTATTAGAAACACTCCTGTGACTAGAAGATAAACTAGTGAATAAAACATACATTCTGACAACACACAATTACAGGCAGGCTGAAATGTATATGCCCTTGGTTCTGCAAGGGTATGGGCCAGTAGTGGGCTATCTAGTAGATACAGAAAGCCTACTCTTATGGCATCAGAAAAGCAAGGGATCAAAAAAAAACTGTTTTAAAAGGAATATGCATGCAATATTTCACAACAGCAAAATCCTCATGGTGGCAAAAACATAACTTTTTGAACTCATTATCATTTCCTGCTAAGATTATATCCTGATTGCCATGAGGGGTCATTGAAGAATGTTAAGCTGCTGCTGATATATATATATATCAGCAGCATATCAGCAGCAGCTTAACATTCTTCAATGACCCCTCATGGCAATCAGGATATATATATATATATATACATATATACATACATACATACATATACACACACACATACATACATACACACACACCACAGATAGATATATCATATATAATATGTATGTATGTATATATGTATATATGTATATATATATATATATATAATGATTGACATGAGGGGTCATTGAAGTATGTTAATCTGCTGCTGATATGCTGCTGATATATAT
>CAUYQG010047852.1:0-10261 GCA_963574415.1 Tarsius wallacei
GTTGGCATCTCTTCTTGGTGGCTTTGGGGAAACAGGTTTGAGCAGGAGGTGGAAATTAACTCAAATGAGGTAGAGGATTATGGGAGGATTTGATGCACTCAGGCAATCCTGAAAGCAAGGGGGGCAGCTTCAGCTCAAGGAGGATCCTTGCCTGCTCTCAGGGGGGAATTAGGCTTCAGAAGCCACTTGCTGATAAGGACTAATCCAGGGCTCAACAGGGAAGGACCACAGTAATTAACATTCCTTGACTCAGTTTCCCTTTGGCCACACAGCACTTCCTCAGTGTGTGTGAGCCTCCCCCCCCCCCCCGTGCTGTGATGAGCCCGCCAGCCTGTCGCTGGATCCAGTGCTGTTTTTGCTGGGCCAGTCGGGATCTCCGGGGCTCTCAGGGCTGGGCTGAGCTGGGTGTGGGGGTGGCCTAGCACCCCAGGAGTGGCCTGACTCCCCTCTTCCAGCCCCGAAACAGTTCCTCCTGAGCCACCAAAGCAAAACACACTGAAAGTCAGTAGAAGGCGCTGCTGGAGGGTTTTCTAAGGCCTTCCCCTAACCAGGATGGGAATAAGGACGCCGTTATATGGATCAGACCCTGTGGATGGGGAAGGAAAGACGGTTTGTTTTTTTGGGGGGGTGTTTGTTTGTTTTGCATTAAATAGCACGTCCCACTACCCCCTCATGACTCCCCAAACAGACCTTACATTTCTTATCTTATTGGAAAATTCTTACTGGAAAATTCTAAAATGGGAAGGTAAAAGAAAATTCCAGAAAGCAGCCCTTTCAAAACACTTGCGAATGATAATGAACAAAAGAGGAAACATACATTAAAAAAGAAAGCAGGGTCCCTATGCTGGACTTGGATGGAGACACGGTTTTCACATACTTTGAGTTCTGCGTCTGCAGGAGACACTGATTTTGTCCGGGGAAAGAGACTTGGGGATGGGACAGGGAATGTGCTAGAAAATGAAACCTTAGCTGATATGAACATAAAGAAGGTGGCGTGCCTTTTAGATTATTCTTAAGCCTCTCTTTTAAATGAGGGACTTTTTTTTTTTTTACAGTGCTGGATTCTAGGTTATCATCCATAATTGCATTATCCTGAGATTTACCGGGATAAAGTGACCCAGCTTAGTGGCAATAATCAATAGCAGTTGTAACAACAGCCACATGTGCAGGCTGACTTCCAGGGAGCCTACTTTCTGGCTTCCCTCTCTATCGGGACGGGAACAGCATCCCCTCTTCCCGGCACTCCCCCTGTGAAATTACAAATTGCCGGTGTTTTTCCCAGCCTGATTTCGTCTGACTCCACACCCGGACCCACCGCTGGCTCCTGCCATGACTGTTCCTGGGCCGTGGCTCCCTGAAAACCAGCTCGTCGTTCCTCTCTCCTCCATTCACTCCTTTCCGCGGAACCTGTTCCCAGCCCTCGGAAGGAAGAGGGTCGCCTCTGTCGTCCACACCGAGCATTTACCATGCCTTAATTCCTGATGAGAAGCGTCAATCAACAGCGGGCATTCCAGCTGACCAGTGGCCACTGTGAGTTGGAGTTCCAAGGAGAAGAAAAAGAGATTTGCCTCTGCTGAAATGGAAAAGGGGGGGGCAGCATTACATGCCAGGAAGGGGCACAGCGTCCATCCACAGCTGGCCTTCCTTCATCCCCACAATTACCTTTATGAGGCATACATTGATTGTTTTTCTCATATGGCAGACGTGAGACCGAGGCTCAGAGAGGTTCGGTAACTTGCCCAGGGTCACACAACGTGAGTAAGTTGCAGCCTAACAGCAGAGCCTAATCTCTTCTGGAGCTGATAAGAAAAGGGTTGGCCAGCACGGTGGCTCACACCTGCCATCCCAACACTTTGGGAGGCCGGTTCAGGGAGATTGCTTGTGCCCAGGAGGTCAAGACCAGCCTGGCCACCATAATAAGACTCTGTCTGTTTTTTTAAAAAAGCAATCAAAAATAAATAAAAGAAAAATATTATATAGAGGGGTGCCAAAATACATACACATTTCAAGGATGGCATTCTCTCAAAAGATGGCCTTAATCAAATGAATGCTGTCGTCACCATGCGACAGGCAGGGCAGTCAAAGAAAATGGTGGAAGCATGACCGAGTGAACATCATACTACACATAGCTACTGTTAAAACCATTCAACTTCGAAAAGTAGTTCATGGATAATATTGCTTAAGATGTGTCTATGTTTTTTGGCACCCCGTGTGTGTGTGTGTGTGTGTGTGTGTGTGTGTGTGTGTGTGTGTGTGTGTGTATAAAGGGCTAACCAGGGTCGCTCTCCTGGGTTCATATGTCACTGGAGAGCTGTGTGATATGTGGGATCACCATAGGGAACCCTACAGCACCAATGGGGTCATGAAGAGGGCAGGGGTGGCAGACTCCCACCCAGCTCCGCCGGGAGTCTTGGGCTGGGCTTCCCGCCACAGCCATGCCTGCCCCCTGGACTTCGCTCCCAGCCTCCGCTGCAGCCTGGAATACAGCTCCCAAAGTCAAGCCTGCTTCCTCCCTGGGGCTCATTTTTTCATCCACACTGCTGCCACAAAAAACCCTTTCAAAAATGCTGTCAGACACAAGCCCCCTGGCCGCACTCAAACTCGAGACAAGGCTGAACCCCATTCACAGCAGCTGGGGTTCCTGCTGCCTTCCACCTCTACGGGCTTGGGGGCCAGATGCCTCAGTTGTGGTGTGGGCACCCAGGCTGGGTGGAGCCGCCTTTGGGGGGTGGGGGAGGGACTGGGGCTCTGTAGGGGGAGGAAGGGAGGAGGCAGGTGGCTCCAGGAATCACAGAGCAGGTGTTAGTGGTGTTGGCATTCTTGGGGGCTCGCAGGGCCCACACGGCTCTTGGTGCAGCGTGTGAGTGGTCTCAACTCTCATGACCTCAGCAGGCACTGATGGATTAATGCCAGACATGGATGTGCAGGGGCCCAAGCACTGCCCCCAGAGGCCCCTGGCAGCCTCCAGATGGCTCCTTCTAGGCCAGAACCAGAAACCCTTTGGCGGGAGCCTGTCTGTCTGGATCCAAGCCTTGGCAGTGTCTCAGCCTCCCGAGTCTCGGTTTCCTCATCTGTACAATGGGAGTGAAAGTTAGCTGTCCAGTCCGGGGCTACCATGAAAGTGAAAGTGTTTTTTATATTTGTGACATGCCCAGAGGAGAGCCTGGCTCCAGGAAGGGCTCCGCGAACAGGTGGGGGATCTCACGGAATCAAATAAATGCAAAAGGGTATGTGGGTGCGATTGCAGAGAAGCGGGGGGCGGGGGAGGGGGCTCGTCCATTGCTGGCGGGATGGGGACCTGATCAGCCTCTGTGGAAAACAGTCTGGAAATCACTGACCGAACTGGAAGCACCATTCAACCCAGCAACCCCACCACTGGGAATCCACCCAGAGGAAGAGAAATCTTTATATAAAAAGACGCATATTACCATAATACTATTAGAAAGGATTTGGCAGTGGTGGGATACTGCCAGGGTAGGAAGGTGGGAACACAGCATCATTAAGCCTACCTGATCTCAAACCAGGTGAAGTGAGGACCATAGGGAGGCCCAAACTTTACCTGTACAATGACCAGTTATATAACTAATCCTGAATCGTAAACCACGTCTTTAAAACAAAATTTAAAAAATTTTTAAAAAGACGCCTGTGTTTGTGCTTTCATATGTTCACAGCAGTATGCTTCCAATAGCAAAATCAGGGAACTACCCCTAAGTGTCCACCAACGATTGGATAACTGTGGGATACACACAAACACACACACACACGCACACGACTCACTGTGGGTGTTTTGTTTCGTAAGACAGAGTTACCTTTTTTATAAAAATATTTTTTTATGCTGATGTAAAATGGGTTTATTATTATTTTGAAATGAATCAATAAATGGAATATTCTTAAACGATTCTGTTCATTTGCTAATGTGACAACTATGGACAGGTACGGTCCACAGAAGGGGAGGCTTTTTAAGATCTTCAGCATTTTCTAAGAGTCGAAAGTGCTTCTTGAATAGACAAGTTTCTGAACAATGAAGTTAGAAAAGTACCGACTTAGAGGCTCGCAAAGACCCTCACACATAAAAAGACTCCAAACTCCGATTGCCTGTCCCTGTTATAATTCTGTTTCCAGCGACCCCAGTTGCCAGGCTGAGTTTCCTCTTCTGTGGCCAGTGCATGGGGTGTTAGACCTTTGAAAATAAATGATTAGCACTTTGGGAGGCTGAGGCAGAAGGACTGCTTGAACCCAGGAGTTCCAGACCAGCCTGGGTAACACAGCAGAAAATAAAAAATAAAAAATTTAGCAGGATGCAGTGGTGCATGCCTGTAGCCATAGCTACTTGGGAGGCCGAGGTGGAAGGATTGCCTGAGCCCAGGAGGTAGAGGTTGTGGTGAGCTGTGTTGGTGCCACTGTACTCTAGCTTGGGCAGCAGAGTGAGACCCTGGTTGAAAGAAAGAAAGGAAGGAAGAAAGAAGGGAAAAAAGAAATAAATAGAAATTATCTGTAGTTACAGACTGTGTATACTACTCACCACTAGTAAACGTCTCTTTCTTTACTTTCTTTTAACTGGAACACAAATTGTATTTATTTTAAAGCTGAGCACAAAAGGAGAGGGAGATGGAGCCAATGGTGTGTTTTCAGGGCTGTCCCTCAAGGAGGATGAATTTCTGCCTCCTAACTCCTCGAGAATAATGACTCTTTCAACCAGTGGCAAGTGCCTTTGTTTTAAAAACATGTCCTCCTAGCAGCGAGATTTCTCCCAAAAGTTTCCATTTGTCAAGGGAGGCAGCGATGGCTTGATGAAAAGCACTGTCTTGGAGGAAAAATGCAAAGTCCTGATTCCAGTTCACCCCATAAGCTGTGTGACTCCGGCAAGTTCCACAGCCTCTCTGGGCCTCTGTCCCCATCTGTAAAATGGCATGATTTCCATGTGCCTCTTGGGGGTGTGGTGGAAATGAAGTGAGATAATGCAGGTAAAAGTTCCTTTATTTTATTTTATTTTATTACTATTATTATTTTTTGAGTTGGAGTCTCACTCTGTTACCCAGACTGGGTACCCCAGCCACCCCAGCCTCAACCAGCTGGGCTCCAACAATCCTTCGCCTCAGTCTTCCAAGTAGCCGGAACTACAGGCACGTGCTACCACACCAGGCTGATTTTTTTTTTATTGTAGAGATGAGGTCTCACCAAGTTGCCCAGGTGGGTCTCGAACCCGCGGGCTCAGGCAATCCCCTCACCTCAGCCTCCCAAGACACGGGATTACAGGCTGAGCCACCGAGCCCGGCTAAAAGTTCCTTTAAAAAGACAAAGAAGTGTTGCTATTTTAACCATAAACCATGATTACAAGGGTATGTTCCATGTATGGAATTTAGAAGGGGGAAAAAAAAAAAAAACACCAGCAGAGGGCAAAGATGGAACGAAAATTGCCAGGAATTCGGTTCCACTGTGGACATTGTGCAGGAATCTCTGTGGTGGGCAGGAGATCACTGAACTCATCACCGTGCTGGACTGGCCTCGCTGCAGGGTGTACGGGCCTTGTTCCCTGACATATGTGCCTGTGGGTGTGTGTTGGGTGACTGGAGCATGGCGCCATGCCAGTTCCCCACTGCACGCATGAATGAGTTAATCACTACAAGAAAAGATTTGGACATTCATTTTAGGGCGCTAATTTTTTATTTTCTGAGTCATAGTCTCATACTGTCACCCAGGCTGGAGTGCAGTGGCATGATCATGGCTAACCACAGCCTCGACCTCCTGGGTTCAGGCGATCTTCCCACCCCAGCCTCCCGTGTAGCTGGGACTACAAGTATACGCCACCACACCAGGATAATTTTTAATTTTTTGGTAGAGATGAGCTCTCATTGTTGCCCAGAATGGTCTGGAACTTCTGGGCTCAAGTGATCCACCCACCTCGGCCTCCCAAAGTGTTGGGATTACAGGTGTGAGCCACCACATCCAGCCAGGGAGTTAATTTTTAAATAAAAATTTTGTAAATGCAAAAAATAAGAGGAGGGTGCCCTTGGCATTTGCTCTGTTGGACTCCTCTGGGCATGTTCAAGAGTGTCCTGTTGGCATAATAAACACCTGCTGGGACTTAAAGTGTCAAGACCCGTCAGGCTCCTAAAAACCTCCTCTACATCCAAAGCGAGTCCTAACCTTGGTGTCCCATAAACCGTGGCAGGAATGAAATGTGTGTGTATGTGGGGGGATGGGGAGTGCCCCTTTCCTGCTGGAGAACACCGGCTGTATTTAGTGAGGTCTTGGAAGACATTGGGTACCATCCTCATGCACTTGGTCTCCATCGCTCCTTCCATGGGGTCACAAGGAGTGAATTAGGATGCTGGTTTACAGGTGGTTTTCCAACCTATCCAGTTTAAAAGGCAGGGGGCAAGCTTACACAGTGAAAGTGATGAGTCTGAGTCGTGAAGGCGAATCTTCCAGGCCCCAAAGGGCTAAACCATCCATGATAGCAGCTCTCTTCCACTGCCTCACCATGGGAGGCCAGCCTCATCTCTGGGATTCTCCAGGCTGACAGGTTGCTCCCATGTGCACTCATGGGTCCCTCTCTGCTCCCTCCTCCACCCTTCTAAATTCCATATGCCCCCTCCACTAGGAAGCCCCCAGAGAAGAACCATGGACTCTGTGTCTCTTTGGTGCTGAGCAATACTGGGCCCCTGGAGACATGCCCCTCCGGGAGGACGGCTGCCAGCTGGCATCAGTGCCATGTCATTTCCTCTCTTTAGACGTTGCTTAGCTGCCATCAGAGGCTGGTGGTCCCTGCTGACCTAGAGGAGAGGTTTAGGAATAAGACATGGAGCCTTGGACAGCCCTGGACTCCCTGGGGTTCAAAGTCTTAAAGAAAACTGGGGTCAGGAAGTATTTTTCAAACTGGAAAGGGTCGTAGGGACAAAAAGGAGGCTGAGCTGCCACCAGCTTATCCCTGCAACTCCAGGCGCCGGCCATGTTGCCTTCCCAGCACCCCGGCCCCTGGAAGCCGTGGGGCCCTGCGGTAGACGCTGACTTGGGATTCGAGTCTCTTGACTATTGGAGAAATGTGGTTCTGCAGGGCTGATTGGCAGATCCGAGAGCTGCCCTCATGGGAACCCCTCCAAGGAATGCCTGGGGTGGGTGTCAGCATGTGGCAGACCCCAAGGGATGCTCTGACCTGGGCAGAATGGCCAAGTTACCACACCAGACTTATAAAACCAAGGTGTGGAGCAAGGCTGGAGGGATGTGTCAGTGAGGGAGGTCTGAGTCTCACCCAGTAACAAACAGCCCCAGTCTCCAGGTTGGCAAATTTTTTAAAAAGCCTGTTTCTTGTCCGTGCAGTGTGCCCATGGTAGGTTGGCAGGGGCCTCTGCTCACTGAAGCCACTCAAGGGCGCAGTCTCATGAGGTGGCCACCATCTCGGTCATTCCAATTGCTCCTCTGTCCCCCCATAAGGGGGACTTCAAAGGGTCTCACTGCCCCAGTGAAGCAGCTCAGCCCAAACATGACCCATTTCCCACCAACTCAGGCTCACTGGCCTAAATGGTCCCATGTCCCACCCAGCCCCAGGGGACGAGCAGTCCTGGAAATGGTTGGCAAGTGCACCCATGCATGCCACACCCAGCATTAGCAGCGAGGTGTCTGATTGGTCCTCAGCGGCTCACAGGAGCTGGTTGAGGATGCCGAGGCCAGCAAGGGAGAATGTGGCACCTGAAAGACAGCTCCTGGGTGGGGTGTGCATGCAGGGAACCACCACCGTGGCCAGGACCAGCATCCTCACTCGCTGGTGAGAAAATGGGCATGTGAGGAGACAGTGAGTGGTGAGGGAGACTGGAAGCCAGGTCTTCTGTCTCCCAGGTGCCTCCTCCCAACCTCGGTCATGCTGCCACTTCCAGGACTCAGCTGGAAAGTCAGACATTTCCCATCACACAGCAAGGCATGAAACAGGCTGGGCAGGTGCAGTGGCTCACGCCTGCCATCCCAGCACTTTGGGAGGCCAAGACGGGAGGATTGCTTGAGCCAGGAGTTTGAGACCAGCCTGGGCAACACAGCGAGACCCCGTCTTTACAAAAACATCAAAATTTAGCTGGTGTGGAGGCACATACCTGTAGTCTCAGCTACTTGGGAGACTGAAGCAGAAGGTTCACCTGAGCCCAGGAGGACAAGGCTCAGTGAGCCGTGATTGTGCCACTGAACTCCAGCCTGGTGACAGAATGAGACCCCTACTTAAAAAAGAAATAAAACAGAGGTGCCAACGTGGGACCCACTCCCCTCTCCCCTTGAACCTGGAACTGGTGACACAGGGGGTCATGTAAAACGCCTGATGTGGAACTATGGAAATCACTGAAATTAAAAAAAAAAATCCCTGCTGCCTGTTCACACAAAAACAAAAGTGCCCTGACTTTCCTTCTCAGCAGAGGGTCATGCAGGTTGGCCACATGTTGCCCTCAGCATGAAAGCCTGCAGAAAGAGGACATGGAATGTTTTTAACAGCCGCCTCTAAGCCGGTGCCCACTGTCATTCAGAAAACACAAAAAACTCTGGTGTCCTCGCCTCCCCTCTTGTCACAGAGGGACACAGTTGGCTCATTCCTACACGTGAACACATGCTCAAGTCTCTCTGGAGGCAGCCCAGGTGGTGTTTCACACACACACATGCATGTATATACGACACACGTGTGACAGAGACCTTCAATAGGTCTGCAGCTAGAAACACAAGACACCGGGCAGGAGTGCCTATGACTGTGGACACAGTGGGTCCAGCTCAGCTGCTGGGGACAGAATATCAATCCCAGCCCAGACATGGCATCTTCTATAATGTCCATAGCTTACTTATACTAAAGCAAATGACTTCCATTGATTTTTTTAAAAATTTCTTTTTGAGTGAGTTTTAGGGTAGGATATCTGAGAGTGACAGGAACACGGGTGGGTGTATTTGAAGACAGTTAAGGACGTAGGGGGAACGCAAGGCATTGCATGAAAATAAAGGAGAGAAAATATACACAGAGAAAGATATGGGGCTAAAAACAGACATTTCTATTAGACATTTGCTAAGAAACGGCTCTGAGACTACCTTGACTGTGGCCTGAATTGAAACCCATTGATGTCTGTCTCTCCTAACAGCCATTACTCAGCTGGAAATCTCCCAGCTGGGCCTACCCTTGTCCCACAGCCTGGGATTTGCTCCCGGGTCTCTTATTCCCTTGGGAAGTCCCCAAAGCACACCTTCAGTATCCTTTGTAGACACCGCTTGGCAGTTCACAAACTGGTGCTACCAAACCTGTCATGTCTGAAGGAAAAGCAACTTACAGGGAGTGTTCAGGGATGAGCATGGAACAGGCTAGAACAAGAGAAAAACACCAGAGAACGAGAGCCTGGTCCACCCTCCAAGTCCCAGGAAGCTGGAGGAGACACTGGTGACAGGCGTGGCCAAAACCAAGCTCAGGGCTGCTTCAGGCTTCCTGTCTTTACCCCAAAGTACTGAATTTCACAAGACTAGAAGTGTATTATGATTTTCAGCCATGAAAAATAAATCGGGGTAGGGCTTGGCTGATCCGACTCACAGGCAGCCTCCAGCGTGGAAGGGAGGGGGGCTCTGGGACCCACATGTCTGTATCTGAGCAGGGGGAAACTTACATCTTGGGGGTCTGGCATGTGTGCAAGGCGCACCCAGTCACCAGCCCATGCCAACATGCACATGTGTGCAGGGTGTGCCCAACCAGGAGCTCATGCCAACATGCTCACGTGTGCAGGGTGCACGAGGCCACCAGCCTACACCAACACACATATATGTGCAGGGTGTGTCCAGCCGGGAGCCCACACCAACACATGTGTGTGCAGGGCATGCCCGGTCGCAAGCCCAAGCCAACATGCATGTGTGTGCAGGGCACGCTCGGCCAGGAGCCCATGCCAACACTCACATACAAGGCACTCCTGACCATGAGCCGACATCCACACATGCGTGTATGCAGGGAGCACCCAGCCACGAGCCCATGCCAACACATGCATCTGTGCAGGGCCTGCTTGGCCACAAGCCCACACCAACATGTCAGCCACTAGCCTACACAACTTGTGTATGCTTGCAGCGTGCTCCCAGCCACAATCCCTTGCCAACATGTGTTTGCAGGGCATGCTGGGAGTACATGGGGCAGCCCTGGGTGGCCACAGATCAGTTGACAGCCTGGTCTCAGGTGAGGTTCAGGTGACATGAATCTTACTCACGGCCCTCTGCTGGCCCAAGGGTTGCCCTGAAGCCAGTGCACTCGCTCCAGCACCGGACAGAG
>CAUYQG010047854.1:0-11208 GCA_963574415.1 Tarsius wallacei
CTGATTGGTTTTCCCCAGTAGGTTATCTGACCTTTCTCTCTTGCTGGCTTTAGGATTTTTTTCTTTTGTGCCTACTTTGTGTAGGTGAATTACTATGTGTCAAGGGGTTGGTCTTCTCATTTGATGTCTTGTGGGCATTCTCTGTATCTCTGTGTTTGACTGGTCACATCTCTGGTGGATATGGAAAATTATCTTTGGTAGCCTCCTGAAATACTTGTTTCAAGGTGTTCTCCATTTCCATTTCTTGTTCTGGGATACCAATCAGGCATAGGGTTGGCCTTTTGATATAATCACATGCCTCTTGTAGGCTTTGTTCTTTCTTTCTGAGTTTTCTTTCTATTTGTTTATAGATCGGGTTAATTCCATGTTCTGGTATTCAAGTTCTGAGATTCCTTCTTTTGCTAGATTAATTATGCTTTCCATGATTGTCATCTTGTTATTTATTTCCTGGATGAAATTTTTTATGGCTGAAATCTCTGTTACAATTTCTTTCAGTGTTTTATCTTGTCTTTCTTGAGTCTTATTCACTCTTTTCATCCATTCACTAATCTCTGTTGTATTCTGGGGCCAGTTGTTGGTGACTTCCATTGTTTGAGCTCAGAGGTGTGATTTTTTCAGGCATTTTCTCTTTGTTTTCTTGAAATTACCTGTGGTCTTCTATTGCTTTTTCCTCATTTGTGACCAATATCTTGCTTTTCTCTTTACTTCTGTTATTCAGTGGCAATGGGAGAGGCTTTCACTTCTGATGTTTGCTCAGCCCTCTATTCCTCTCTGATTTGGGCTTTGGATTAGTTCTATTTTGAAACAGGACTGAGGGTGAGAAGTTTTGCTGTCTCTTGTAGTTTTGAAAGTTGAATAAGGTAGAGGATGTGGAGCTAGGATTCAGAAAATTCTTTTAAATCACAATGTTCACTGATTGTGTTTTGTGTTCCCTGAGACCCACTCATCACCAACACTCTATATGATGATGTAATGGGTACATGTGTGTACCCCCTGAAGCCAAGATACAGTAGCAGCAAAGAGGAGAACAGAGAAAAATGGAATGAAATAAGATGGACAAAAAAATAAATAAATAAAATAAAAGCAGAAACTAAAGCAAAAAACAATTGAAGGCACACACACACACACACACACACACACACACACACACACCAAAATAAAGAGGTATAACAACAACAAAGTGAAAGAAAACAAAAAGCAACAACAACAAAAACTGGGAAAACTAAAAACAGACACATGCCTACCATAAAATGAATGAAGAAGAAAAAGAGAAAGAACAGGAAAAAAAAGGGGAATTCAGATTGAGCCCTCACACGTATATTCACACTGTTAAACTAAAAATAAATAAATAAATAAATAAAAATAAAAAAAGAAGAAGAAAAGAGCAAAAACAAACCAACAACAACAACAAAATCTGAAAGATGACCACCCAATCATTCAATACACACATAAACAGAAAACAAAAGACAAAATAAGAAAGAAAAAGAAAAGGAAAAAGTGGAGTTGCAGATCAAATCCTCACATACACATTCATGCACAAAGGAAAAATATTTAAAATGTAGAAATATACAAGCTAACAAAATTTAAAAATTTTTTTTAAAAGAATGAAAAAAAAAACCCCTGCCTTCTTGTGACAGTTTCTGTAACTGTTCCTCTTATTTGCTTGCCTGTTATCTATTGCAGAGCTTCCAATTCTTTCACTCTCTCCCAGGTATCCAGACCAAGGAAGGAGGAAGGGTGGGGGTGGGTGGGTGGGACTGCAGTTCTCACCTCTGACTCTCATATGGTCAAGGGGATCCCCTCCAGTGGGGAAGTGTGGGATTGTCTCTTCCTCAGGTATGTACTTGTGGGGGGGGTGGCTGAGCCAGGTCTACCTTGGGATGGAATTCTCCCTGTTGAGACTGACATCCAGGCTCAGCTTAGTTTCATTCCTCTCAGTTGTGCCCCAGTTGTGTGGGTCTGACATTCAGGGGATTCCTGGGGAGGAGGGAGGTTGGGTCAGCCCCAGACTCACCACTGGTCTCTTTGGAGGTCTTCCTCATCTTTTTCTGGCCACACCCTTTGTCTCTCAGCTGAATCAGGGTTGAGGGTGGGACACTTGAGACTCAGCATTTGTCCTGTCCCTCTGAAGTTTGTGCTTTCAGGATATTCCCTCTGGGTCTTGATCAACTTCTGAGTGTTGATACACTGGTCACAGAAATCAGGTCTGTTGCTCCATGGTGAGCAATTCAGAGAATGTTCCTGCCCCATTTTCAATATTGTGGCAGGGTGCCTCTCTCATCTTCTCTGGTGGGACTCTGCCTCTGGACTCCCTCCCAGTCCTTGCTGCCAGTGTCTGGCCAAATACTGCAGTGATGAGACAGAGCCTGGAGTCAGTAGTCTCTCCCCACTACTTCTTTGCAGGAAAACTTTTGTCAGTTTGAAAAAAGTGGTGCTCAGCTTCTGCGACCTGGGAAGCACTAGGGACCAACCAGAGCAACTGAAGAACTAGCTGTTTCACCAGGAGGGCCCTGGCCACTTGCTCATGAGTCCCCACTTAGTCTCTCCCAGCATCTTCTTCCTAGGAAGGATTTAATTTAAAAAAGAGACGCTTGACTTCTGCATCCTGGGAATCACTAGGAGTCAAGTCAAGCAGCTGCAGCACCAGCTGCCGCACTTGGAGAGCCCCGGTTGCTTGCTCAGCCCTCACTCAGTCAGTCACTCACACTCCCACTCACCAACATGTACACAGAATTTTCCATACATTCACTCACACCAGGGCTCTCATAGTCTGGCTTGGTCCCCATCTTCCCAACACCTCTAGAAAGTTATCATAAGAGAATATTCAGATATTGGTAGAGTGATTAATATATAGAAAAATTTATCATAGTAAAAGATAGAATAATGTATCTATTAAAACCCTAAATGTCTAACAAAAGAGGATGGCTAAATAAATATTTCAACCACATTAAGCAATAATGCAACAGTAAAGACTCAGGTTTTCAAAAAATTTGACAGGGCGGTAGAAGTAAAAATAGTAAAATTATACTGGAGACGTGATATTGATCTGTTGTTTGTTTTTATGCTATAAATTTGTCTATATAATCAGGATGCTAAAATTGAATTATTTCTTTCTCCATTTAGCTAAATCACCAAAAGGACAATAATCAAATAACAAGAAACAAATACTTTTATATTCCAAAAAAAAGTGTCACTGCATCTATGTGGGTCTTTCAAAGGATCAGTATTATGACCCTCAGCCCAGTCTTTTTTTCAGCATTCAAAATGGTTGAAATTAAAGAGACTGAGAGAGGAAATTTATTAAAGGAAATTTGCTAGAGTGTGGTGGCATTTTCCTTCTCTTCTTCCACACTCTGGAAGGCAATCCTCCTCACCTCAAGCAAACTGAGAGAAGCTTTGAGAAAACCAACAATACCCTTCCAATTGCTCAAGGAAAAAAAGACCTTGAGAGTAAGTCTGAATCCACTTTCCTTTGCATATCCCATGTGTAATCCATCAGGAAATTCTGATGTAAATATATACAAAAGAGAACCGGTATCTGAACAGTTTTCCTCATCCTCACTGCCTCCCCAAGTCTGTCACCATCATCTCTCATCTAGGTTTTTGAATCAGTCTCTGATTTTTCTGACTTCACTCTTATTCATACAGTTTATATCAACACAAAGCCAATTCAAACCTGTTAAAACATGTCAGAATATGTCATTGTTCTGCTAAAAAATCCCTGTGCTCCCATCTCAGTCAGAGCAGAGGCCAACATCTTTGCAATGCTCCTCTTTATCTCTTACCTCATGGATCCAACTCCAGCCTTTCCTTTGCTCACTTCAAGTCCCTTAGTCACTCTGCTGCCCTGTCCTTTTCCTCAAACACAAGAGGCACACACTTACTACAGGCCTTTCATTTAATTTTTCCTTTGCCTGAATGCCCTCACCTCCTCTATGTGGCTCACTTCCTCCCCTTTTCTAAATGTTTGCTCAGATGTCCCCTCTACAGGAAGACATTACCTGATCACCATGTTTAAAATAAAAAATTCTGTAGTCAGTTCTAACTTATGCTATTTTTTAAATGAGACTAATCACATACTGTATAAGTTACTCTCTGTAAGGTGACCATATGTTCTGGTCTGTCTGAGACAGAATGCGTTTGTGTTTGATGTCATGGTGTAATTATAAAGAGAATTATCTTTCACTCTCACTTTCACTGTTAAAATGTTCAGTTTAATTAATCTATATTTAAGAACAAGCATTTTGGGGAGTTTTTCTCATGATTCAAAAACAATGGCTTCCTTCCTATTGGTACATGCTCAGTAAATACGTGTTGAATTAATTAGTGAACTAATCAGTGAGCTTTATATTTGAACATGGATGCTTGGAGGAATTTAAAAGACTTGTGTCTGATTCATTTCTGAAAAAAATCAGAGGTAGTAGGTTGTATCTGAACCTGCTGACATAGTAAAAGAGAGAGGTGGCACCCTGTGAATGAGCCAGATACACTTCTTCTGTGTACCTGGCCCAGGTGCCTGCATTTCACAGACATGAGACAAAAAAAGAAGGCACTGGCTGGGGATCAAGACTTGATGTTTAGAATACATCAGACATTTTGATTAATAGCCTAGACTATTCTTGGGACTAGAAGTCTCCTGAGAAATTGTTAACATTTATGACTGCAGAAACATTAAGTTTAACCTTTTCTTACTCCTTAAATTTTGCCCAGGAGTAAGAAAAGAGCTATCTGATTGAGGAAATTTAAGAGAAAAATGAGGAAAAAGAAGAAAGGTGGTTTATGTTTGCACCCTTGTTTACAGGTGTCCTCAAGATAGTATCTAAAAGCTTAAGCTATGAACATATCTGGGTTTAAACACATCTGGATCTTAATAACTGAGTCATCAGTCCAGTTGTTTGTCCTCTTAAAGCTTCAGATTACAAATGTGCCAATATATGTAAAAGAGGTATTTTTCTCATACAAATTTAATTTAGCAAGGTGTCTCAGAGTGGACATATCAAGTTAATTTGATTAAAAATGAAATTTTTATCCCGACAAGATGGTGATGGGGCAGTTTGGTTCGTGAGACCTTCCGTGAAAGAGAACATGCATAAAGACTCTTACTCTCCCCCAGGGGCTGTGGATCCCATTGTTGGCAGCCTGCTTTTCACATGCTGCTTGGCCGTCGCCTCAGCCACCCCAGCCACAGCAGCCACTGATCCTGCCACAGCCGCCATCCTGGCCCTGTATGAGGTGATCTATGGTTCTGGGACCATGGAGCCCCCACCCAAGCACTGCACCACTGAAACTGCTGCTGCTGCTGCCACTGCCACGTCCCACCCCTCACCTGGAGCCAGGCTTAAGGAGCTCCTGCCATGCACCGTGAAGCAGTGTCTGCCACTGCCACTACCATTGCCTGCTCCCTCCTGCCCTTGGTGGCATCCAACTTCCACCCAGCCTGACCTGCATCACCTGGCAGTCTCCAGCAGCAGTGGAAAAAGAGATCAGCTTCCACCAGCCTGGCCTACCTCCCAACTTGGGATCCAAGGTAACAACATCAAAATGGGAAGGACAGAAGCTCTCCCCCCTTGCTAAATAGACACAGGCCATATCTAAGTGGCAGATTTGGCAGGCAGTCCAGATATGAACCACCCTCCACAGTAGGCCAGGGACAACTGACCCTAACTGTGAACAACTCTACCAGTCTGCAAAGAGAGGTAGAAATCAGAGCTGAAAGAACACTGGACTTAAAGGAAAAGTCTCAGAGTGTGCTTGTTTCCCTGTTTTAATTTTTTAAAAATTCTTTATCTGTTTTTCTTACCCATCTTGTTTTCCCTCTCTTCTTACTGTTATCAATAATGTTTTCATACTTGCTTTGGTTCTGGTAGTTTACTGACTTCATTCTATTCTATTTCTTTTTTTCTCTTTAAACCCCATCTTTGTATAGCAGAATAGCACACCAATAAGGAGGTTGTTTAGTTTGTATGTTTGTATGAATGTATGTTTAAGTGTTTTTGTGTGGTTGTAGGTTTGTTTCTTGTTATTATTGTTTTTCTTTTTACTTGTATCAGTCTCTGTGTCTTCTTTTCATATGTTAGTCGGTATGTTTGTCTGTTTTCCCTCTTACTCCTCTCTCTCTCTCCACCTCCCTCTTCCTCCCTCTTCCTCCCTCTCCCTGATCCATTTTTTTCCTTTTTTTTTAACCTCATTTTGCTTTCAGGGAGTAAGCCTATAATCCCACTCCATGGACAGATTGCAAGACAGTGGGAAGTGGGTTCCAGAGTATGCATACACCTGTCGGTGGATACTGGGATCTGCAGACAGATTTTGAATCACAGCTCTCCATCAATTAAATCTCAAAACTGAAAAAAGGATTGCCCCCAACCTACAGTCCAGCTCCAGAATTGAAGAAAGCCAGAGGATATACATAAGGAAGAATAGGAGATTAAACAAACTAAAGTAAAAGCAACCCCTTCACCTCTGAACAACAGAATTAAAGAAGATGGTGGGGAGGGGAAAAGGAAAAAGTAGGGAGGAAAATCTACACAAATGAAGAAAAACCAAAAGAAGAATATAGGTCTCACACAGATCCCTGGGATGTCAGACACTGAGAAAACAGACTTTGGATTGCAAACAATGAGAGCCCCCAGAATGACTGGTCACATATGACAAACCCAGACACCAAGACATTAATAGAGAGAATAGAAATAATTGAGGAGAGACAAGAGGAAAAATAGGAAAGAGCTGATAGCTGAAATAACAGCAGTAAATAATACTGTGATTGAAAGAAATAGCAAACTAATAAACATGGAAAGTAGAATTAGCCAAGCAGAAGAAAGAATCTCAGAGCTTGAAGACCAAAATACAGAACTAACCCATACTGTCAAAAACGTAGAAAAGAAGCTTAAAAAGACAGAACAAAACCTTCAAGAGATGAATGATTACTGCAAGATACCAAACCTAAGTGTAATTGGACTTCCTGAGGCAGAAAGAGAGTCAGAGACCACACTGGAACAAACATTCCATGAAATTATTCAAAAAAACTTCGCTCATTTCATCAGTGATGTGAAAATTCAAACTCAAGAGATTCAGAGAACCCCTGCAAGATAAAAAACGGAGAAGACCAACTGCCAGACACATAGTAAGTTGCCTACACAAAGTAGGTAGACAAGAACAAATTCTAAAGCCAGCAAGAGAAAAAGTTCAGGCTACTTACCGGGGAAGACCAATTAGAATAGCAGCAGATTTATCTTCAGAAACCCTTCAGGTAGGAGATCTTGGAGCCCAATCTTCAAAGTTCTCAAAGATAAAAAAATTTAACCAAGAGTAACCTACCCAGTCAAGCTAAGCTTTATCAGTGAGGGAGAATTAAAATCTTTCCCAGACATCCAATCCCTAAGAACTTATGTTGCCTCCAGACACCTCTACAAGAAACACTTAAGAAAGTATCAAACACAGAAGAAAAGGAGAAAAGACAACAATGTTCTTCACAAGAGTACAGGGAAAAGATGGAAAACACACATGAATCAACCCCCAAACCACAGGCAAGACAACAAATAAGTAGAAACAACAACAACTCAATAAGAACATCATAACAGGGATAAACTCCCACATTTCAATAATTAGCTGGAATGTGAATGACTAAATACACCACTGAAAAGACAGTGGACTGCATAAGAAACCATGATCCCATTATTTGCTGCATCCAGGAGACTCATCTCTCTACAAAGGATGCACACACACTCAAGGTTAAAGGATGGAAAATGAGTTTCCAGGCAAATGGATCACAAAAGAAGACAAGAGTTGCAATCTTAATATCAGACAAAACAAGCTGTAAGCTATCAAAAATTTTAAAAGATGCAAGAGGACACTTCATAATGATAAAAGGTTCAATCCATCAACAAGAAATATCCATTCTAAACATATATGCACCCAACCTAGGAGCACCAACATTTATAAAACAACTACTAAATAAACTAAAATAAGATATTGACTCTAAAACTATTATAGCAGGGGATTTAAATACCCCACTGACAGCCCTAGATAGATCATCAGGGCAAAAAAAAAAAAAAATCAACAAGGAGGTCCAGAATCTAAACTTTACACTTGACCAAATGGACTTAGTGGATACCTACAGATTATTCCACTCAGAAACCACAGAATACACATTCTGGTCATCACCACATGGAACATACTCTTAGATCGACCACATCCTTGGGCATAAATTAAGCATAAACATATTCCATAAGGTTGAAATCTTACCATGCACATTCTCAGACCACAGTGGAATAAAAATAAATATCAAAACCAACAACATTTCCCCAAAGCCCACAAAGACATGGACAATAGATAGCATGATGCTGAACAAGACTGGGTCAACACTGAAATCATAGAACAAATTGAAAGATTCCTGGAAACAAATGAAAATGAAGAAACCTCTTACCAAAACGTCTGGGATGCCATGAAATCAGTTTTAAGAGGGGAATTTATATCTCTATGAGAACACATCAAGAAAATGGAAAGATCACAAGTAGAGAGCCTAACAAATAACGTAAGGGAGCTAGAAAGAGAAGACCACCAAATCCCCAATCTTAGCAGAAGAATCCAAATCACAAAAATAAGAGCCCAAATACAGAACATAGAAGACAAAGATACCATAGAAAACATCACCAAAACAAAAAGCTCGTTCTTTGAAAGAATTAACAAGATAGATGGGCCCCCTAGCCAGAATGAGCAAGAAAAAGAAAGAAAAAGCTCAAATAAACACAATCAGAAGTACAAAAGATCAAATCACAACTGACCCTGAAGAAATACAAAGGATTATCAGAGATTGCTATGTACACCTATATGGAAACAAACTTGATAACATAGATGAAATGGAGAACTTTGTGACATCACACAATCTCCCCATGTTAAAACAAGAAAGCATTGAGACACTAAATAGAACAATAACAACCCATGAAATTGACTCTGTCACATAAAAACTACCTACCAAAAAAAGCCCTGAACTGGATGGCTTTTCAGCAGAATTCTACAAAACATACAAGGAGGAGCGGATACCAATGCTACTGAAAGTATTCCAGGCAATTGAGAAAGATGGAATTCTCCCCAAATCATTTTATGAAGCTAACATTATACTGATACCCAAGCCAGGTAAACACCCAACAAAGGGAACTACAGGCCAGTATCCCTTATGAACATAGATGCAAAAATCCTCAACAAGATTCTAGCAAATTGGATCCAAAAACCCACCTCAAAAATCATCCACCATGACCAAGTAGTCTTCATCCCCAGGATGCAGGGCTGGTTCAACATTCGCAAGACCATAAATGTTATTAAATGCATCAACAGATGTAAAAGCAAGAACCATATGATTATCTCATTAGATGCAGAAAAAACTTTTAATAAAATCCAGGAACCTTCTTGATAAAAACCCTTAAACACCTAGGTATAGAAGGAACATACCTCAAAATAGTAAGTGCCATTGATGACAAACTCACAGCTAACATATTGCTAATTGGACAGAAATTAGAAACATTTCCCCTGAAAACTGGAACAAGACAACACTGCCTACTATCATCTCCTCTTGCTTAACCTTGTGTTGGAAATCTTAGCTCAGACAATTAGACAAGAGAAGGAAATCAGGGGCATCCAGATAGGAAAAGAGGAAGTCAAGTTATCCCTCTTTGCTGATAATTTGATCCTATATCTTGAAAATCCAAGAGAATCTGTCAAAAACCTGCTTGCACTGCTAAAAGACTTTGGCAAAGTCTCAGGGTACAAAATAAATGTGCAAAAGACAGTTGCATTCCTATACATCGACAACAAACAGGCAGAGACCCAAATAAAAAGCACAATTCCACTCACAATAGCCACCAAAAAAATGAAATACCTCAGCGTCTTCCTAACCAGAGAAGTGAAAGACCTTTACAATGAGAACTACAAAACACTGCTCAAAGAAATTCAAGAAGATGAAAACAAATGAAAAAATATGCCATGTTCATGGATAGGACGAATCAACATTGTTAAGATGCCCATCCTACCAAAGGCAATCTACAAATTAAACACAATACCCATTAAGTTACCAATATCATTCTTCTCAGACCTGGAAATGACAATACAGAAATTCATATGGAAACATAAATGACCACGAATAGCCAAAACAATCCTAGGCAAAAGAATCAAAGCAGGAGGTATTACACTTCCAGATTTCAAACTTTACTATAAGGCTCTTGTAATCAAAATAGTATTGGTACAAGAACAGGCACATAGACCAAAGGAACAGGATAGAGATTCTGGATCAAAGCCCCAATTCCTCAACCAATTCATCTTTGACAAATCCTCCAACAACAACCACTGGGGAGGGGAGAACCTATTCAGTAAATGGTGCTTGGAAAACCGGCTGACCACATGCAGAAGATTGAAACAGGACCCCTACCTATCACCATACACAAAAATTAACTCTAAATGGATCAAAGACCTAAACATAAAACCTCAAACCATAAGATCTTAGAAATCACAGGAGATATCCTTATGGAAAATGGAACTAGGATCCAATTCCTACTCAGAACCCTAAAGGCCAATACCTTAAGAAATACGATAGACAAATGGGTCCTCATGAAATTAATGACCTTTTGCAAAGCAAAAAAAAAAAAAAACCATCAAGAGAGCAGGGAGACAGCCCACAGAATAGGAAAAAATATTTGCCAATTTTGTATCTGACAAAGGCCTAAAATTCAGGATCTACAAGGAACTCAAATATGCCGAAAGGAAAAAAAAAACACTTTAAAAAGTGGGCAAAAGACATGAATAGACACTTCTCAAAAGAAGATATACGGGCAGCCAACAGACACATGAAAAAGTACTCAGTCTCATTCATCATCAGAGAAATGCAAATCAAAACCACATTGAGATACCACCTAACCCCAGTAAGAATGGCCATCATTAATAAAACAAACAGCAGGTGTTGGCAAGGATGTGTAGAAAAAGGAACACTTCTACACTGCTGGTGGGAATGCAAACTAGAACAACCTCTTTGGAAGACAGTATGGCGATTTCTGAAAGAACTAGATTTTGACCTTCCATATGACCCAGCAATTCCCTTATTGGGAATATACCTGAAGGAACTCAAATTATTCCCCCCAAAAATATACCTGCACACGTGTTTTGGTTGCAGCTCTAACCACAATAGCAAACACATGTAACCAACCGTGTTGCGCATCAAAGCTG
>CAUYQG010047862.1:0-13453 GCA_963574415.1 Tarsius wallacei
GCCTCAGCCTTCCAAGTAGCTGAAACTACAGGCGTGCACTACCACGCCCGGCTAATTTTTGATTTATTGTGGAGATGAGGTCTTGCCAAGTTGCCCAGGCGGGTCTCGAACCCGCGGGCTCAGGCAATCCACTCACCTCAGCCTCCCAAGGCGCGGGATTACAGGCTGAGCCACTGAGCCCGGCAAGCATACTGATTTCAATTCCTTTGGATATATACCCAGAAGTGGGATTGCTAAATCATATGGCAATTCTATTTTTAGTTTTTTGAAGAACTTCCTTTCTGTTTTCCATAATGGCTTTACTAATTTACATTCCCACCAACAATGTATGTACAAGTGTTCCCTTTCCTCCACATCTTCACCAGCATTTATCTTTCCTCTTTTTGACAACTGTTATCCTAACAGATGTGAGATGATATCTAATTGTAGTTCTAATTTTCATTTATCTGATGATTCATTGTGTTAAACATTTTTTCGTATACTGTTGGCCATTTGTATGTCTTGAGATATGTCTGTTTAGGTGCTTTGCACATTTTAAAATTGCGTTATTTGTTTTCTTGTTATTGAATACTTTGAGTTCCTCATATTTTTTTGATATTAGCCCCTTATCTGATGTATGATTTGCCAATATTTCCTACCATTTTGTGAGTTGTCTCTTCACTTTGTTGTTTGTTTGGCTGTGGAGAAGCTTTTTGGTTTGATGTAACCCCATTTGTATATTTTTGCTTTTGTTGCTTGTGTGGTTTTGGGGTCATATCCAAGAAATTATGCAGAACAATGACATGGAGCTTTCCCCCTGTTTTCTTCTAGTAGCTTTCAGTCTCAAGTCTTATGTTTAAGTCTTTTATTCATTTTGAGTTAACTTTTGTATATGGTGTGAGCTGAGTTTAATTTCATTCTGCATGTAAAATCCAGTTTTCTTAACACCATTTATTAGGGAGAATTCCAGCTGGGCTCGGTGGCTCAGCCTGTAATCCCGCGCTTTGGGAGGCTGGGGTGAGTGGATTGCCTGAGCCCGCGGGTTCGAGACCCGCCCGGGCAACTTGGTGAGGCCTCATCTCCACAATAAATCAAAAAAATTAGCCAGGCGTGGTAGCGCTCACCTGTAGTTCCGGCTACTCAGAAGGCTGAGGCGGAAGGATCGCCGGAGCCCAGCAGGTTGAGGCTGCGGTGGCCGGGAGCGGCCACTGCACTCCAGTCTGGGCGACAGAGTGAGACTCCAACTCAAAAAAAGAAAAAAAAAAAAAAAAGAGAATTCCCTTTCTTCACTGTGTGTTCTTGGTGCCTTTGTGAAAATCAGTAGACTGTAAATGTGTGGATTTATTTTGCGACTCTCTATTCTGTTCCATGTATTCTGTTCCACGGTATATATGTCTATTTTTATGCCAATATTATGTTATTTTTATTACTATAGCTTTGTGGTATATTTTGGAATCAAATTATGATGTCTCCAGCTTTGTTCTTTCCCCTCAGGATTGCTTGCTTTGGTTATTTCAGGGTCTTTTGTAGTTCTATGTGAATTTTAGAGTTGTTTTCTCTATTTCTGTGGAAAATGTCTTTGGAATTTTGATAGGGATTGCTTTGAATCTGTAGATTGCTTTGAGTAGTATGAACATTTTAGCAATATTAATTCTCTCAATCCATGAACATGGGGTATATTTCCATTTGTATTTTCTTTAATTTATTTCATCCATGCTTTATAATTTTCAGTGTATAATTTTTCTACTTCTTGGTTAAAGTAACCCTAAGCACTCTTTATTTTGTAGCCATTGTAAATGAGATTTTAACTTTTTTTCTATTTTATTTATTATTATTGTTTTATTATTTTATTTAAATAGCTTTAGGGGGCACACATAGTTTTTGGTTACATGCTTGCATTGTATAGTGGCAAAGAAGTCTGGGCTTTAAGTGGATCCACCACCCCCACCTGTGCACATTGTTCTCAATAGGTGATTTCTTCGCCCTTCAACCCTTCTCCCTCTTTTGAGTGGGAGTGTCTATTTTATCAATCTCTATGCTACCACTCTCTATGCTTTTCCAGATCCTTAGTTTAGCTCCCACTTATAGGTGAGAACCTGTGGTGTTTGGTTTTTTTGTTCCTACATTAGTTCACTTGGGATGATGTTCTCCAATTCCATCCAAGTTGCTGCAAAAGACATTATTTCATTCTTTTTGATGAATGGTATTCCATAGTGTGTGTATGTGTGTATATATATATATAACATTTTCATTATCCACAGATTAGTTGATGGACATTTAGGTTGATTCCAGATCTTTGCAATTGTGAATTGTACTTCAATGAACATGTGAATGCAGATGTCTTTTTATGCATTGAGTTCTGTTCCTTTGAGTAGATATTTAGCACAGATGGGATTGCTGGATTAAATGGTAGATTTACTTTTAGTACTCCAAGAAAACTCCCTACTTATTTCCAAAAAGGTTGTACAGATTTACATTCCCACCAACAGTGTATAAGTGTTCCCTTTTCACTGCATCCATACCAGTATCTTTTTTTTTTGGATTTTTAAATAATAACTACTTTGACTGGTGTTAGGTTGTACCTCATTGTGGTTTTAATTTGCATATTCTTGATGATGAATGAGGTTTAGCATTTTTTCATGTATTTTTTGGACGTTTAAATATTTTCTTTTGAGAGATGTCATAGGCCCACTTTTTAATGGGGTCATTTGCTTTTTTATTGCTGATTTGTTTGAGTTATTTGCAGATTCTGGATGTTAGTCCTTTGTCAAATGTATAGTTTGAAAATACCTTCTCTCATTTTGTAAATTGCCTATTTGCTCTGTTAATTATTTCTTTTGCTGTACAGAAGCTTTTTAGTTTAATTACGTTCTATTTATTTATTTTGTTCTTGTTGCATTTGTTTTTGGGACTTTAGCCATAAATCTTTTTTTGTCTAGGCTAATGTCCAGAAGAGTTTTTTCTAGGCTTTCTTCTGGGATTTTTATGATTTCACATCTGACATTTAAGTCTTTAATCCATTTTGAGTTAATTTTTGTATATGGGGAGAGATAGGGATCAAGTTTTATTTTTCCTCATGTAGCTATCCAATTTTCCCAGCAAATAGGATATCCCAATTGAATGGGGCATCCTTTCCCCAGTGTTTTTGTCTGCTTTGCCAAAGATCAGTTGGTTAAGTATTTGGACTTATTTCTGGATTCTCTATTCTGTTCCATTTGCCCATGTGTCTGCTCTTGTACCAGTATCATGCTGTTTTGGTTAGTACAACCTTGTAGTATAATTTGAAATCAGGTAATGTGATGCCTCCAGTTTTGGTCTTTTTGCTTAGAATTGCTTTGGATATTCCGTCTCTCTTTTTTTTTTTTTGAATTGGAGTCTCACTGAGTCACCCAGACTGGAGTGCAGTGGCCGCTCCTGGCCACCACAGCCTCGACCTGCTGGGCTCTGGTGATCCTTCCGCCTCAGCCTTCCAAGTAGCTGGAACTACAGGTGCATGCTACCATGCCTGGCTAATTTTTTTTTTTTTTTAATTTATTGTAGAGATGAGGTCTTGCCAAGTTGCCCAGGCGGGTCTCGAACCCGTGGGCTCAGGCAATTCACTCACCTCGGCCTCTCAAAGCACGGGATTACAGGCTGAGCCACCAAGCCCGGCCTTCTGTCTCTTTTTTGGTTCCATATGAATTTTAGGATTTTTTTTTTTCTAATTCTGTGAAAAATGATTGTGGTAGTTTTATAGGGATTGCTTTGAATTTATAGATTACTTTGGGTAATATGGTCATTTTAATAATGTTGATTCTTCCAATCCATGAGCATGGGATGTTTCTCCATTTGTTTGTGTCCTCTACAATTTCCTTCATCAGAGTTTTGTAGGTCTCCTTACAGAGATTGTTCACCTCCTTGGTTCAATATATGCCTAGGTATTTTAGCTTTTTGGCTGTTATTATAAATGAGAGAGAGTTCTTCATTTGATTCTCAAGCTTGGCCACCATTGGTGTATAGCAGTGCTACTGATTTGTGTGTGTTGATTTTTTTACCAAAGACATTTATTAAGTCCAGGAGTCTTTTGGAGGAATCTTTAGGATTCTCTAGGTATAAAATCATATTGTCGGCATACAGAGATAGTTTGATTTCTTATTTCTAATTTGCATACCTTTTATTTCTTTCTCTTGCCTGATTGCTCTGGCTAATACTTCCAGTACTATGTTGAATAGGAGTGGCAAAATTGGGCATCCTTGCTTTGTTCCAGTTATGAGGGGAAATGCATTAAACTTTTCTCCATTTAGGATGACATTGGCTGTGGGTTTGACATATGGCTTTTATTATTTTGAGCAATGTTCCCTTTATACCTATTTTGCTGAAGGTTTTTATTATGAAGGAATTCTGTATTTTATCAAATGTTTTTTCTGTGTCTGTTGAAATGATCATCTGATTTTTGTTTTTAATTTTGTTTATGTAGTGGATTATATTTATTGACTTGTATATGGTGAACCACCCTTGCATCCCTGGGATAAAACCAACTTGGTCATGGTTTATTATTATTTTTTATGTGCTGTTGAATTCAGTTTGCTAATATTTTGTTGAAGATTTTCATGTCTATGTTCATGAGGGATATTGATCTGTAGTTTTCTTTTTTTGTTTTGTCTTTTCCTGGCTTTGGTATCAGAGTGATACTGGCCTTGTAGGATGGGTCAGGGAGGAATCCATCCTCCTCACTCTTGTGGAAGTGGAATAGCTTCAGTAAAATTGGTACCAGTTCTTTTGTGAAGATCTGGTAGAATTCAGCTGTGAGATCATCAGGTCCTGGATTTTTTAAAATTGGAAGACTTCTAATTACTGTTTTAATCTTGCTGCTCTTTATTGGTCTGTTCAGAGTTTCTGTTTCTTCCTGATTCAAGGTTGGGGGCTTGTATATTTCCAACAATCTATCTATTTCCTCTAGATTTTCCAGTTTGTTTGCATAGAGGTTTCATAGTAGTCTCAGGTGAGCTTTTGAATTTCTGTCATATCAGTTGTAATGTCTCCATTTTCATTTCTGATTGGACTAATTTGAGTTTTCGCTCTTCATTTCTTAACCTAGCTAGTGGGCTAGAGGTCTATCAGTTTTGTTTATCCCTTCAAATAACCAATTTTTTATTTCATTGATCCTTTGTATTTTTTTTTAAATTTCAATTTCAGTTAGTTCTGCTCTAATCGTTATTTATTTTCTTCTGCTAGCCTTGGGTTTGGTTTGTTTCTGTTTTTCCAGTTCCTTGAGGTGTGATATTAGGTTGTCAATTATGTGATCTTTCAGTATTATTAATATAGACCTGAAACACTATACATTTTCCTCTGTGCATAGCTTTGGCTGTGTCCCAGAGGTTTTGATAACTTGTTTCATTGTTGTCATTGGTTTGGAGGAATTTTTAAATTTCTGTCTTGATTTCATTGTTGACTCAAGAATCATTCAGGAGCAGATTGTTTTTCTTCCATGTTTTTGTTTGGTTTCATGAGTTCTTCTTGGAGTTAATTTCTAGTTTTATTCCAATGTTGTCTGAGAAGGTGCTTCATGTGATTTTGATTTTTTTGGAATTTATTGAGACTTGGTTTGTGGCCTATCCTATGGTCTATCTTGGTCTATCATATGGTCTAACCCTAACCCTAACTCAGTATCTCTGTAGGAGAAAACTTCGTTTCTTTTTTATTTAGCTTGATGTTTGTACATATAAATGCTACTGATATTTGTATGTTGATTTTGTATTCTACAACTTCACTGAATTTGATATCAGTTCTAACAGTTTTTTGATGGATTCTTTAGGGTTTTCTAGATATAACATCATTTTGTCCAGAAACAGATCATTTAAATTCTTCCTTTCCATTTTGGAAGACTTTTATTTCTTTCTCTTGCCTAATTGCTCTAGCTAGGACTTCAGTACTATGTTGAATTGAATGGTCACCCTTGTCTTGTTTCTGATCTCAGAGGAAAAGCTTTAAAGCTTTCACCATTGAGTATGATGTTAGCTGTGGGTTTGTCATATGTGACCTTTATTGTGTTGAGGGTCATTCCTTCTATGCCAAATTTATTGAGAGTTTTAAAAATCATAAAATGATGTTGAATTTAGTCACTTTTTTCCTGCATCAATTGGAATAAATATATGATTTTTATACTTCATTCTGTTAATGTGGTGTATCACAGTTATAGATTTGTGTATATTGACGCATCCTTGCATCTCTGGGGTAAATCTCACTTGATCATGGTGAATGATCTTTTATTTTTAATTTAATTTTATTATAAGAATGTGGGGGTACAAATGACGTTTAACTACATAAGTAGGCTGCATGCAGGGGAAGTTTGTGCTTCTAACTGGCCCTTACCCCCCTGGTTTTAAACTCAATACCCTTTATGTTTTCAGCCCCCTATCTCCCTCCCTTCTCTAGCAGTGCCCATGACTGCTGATCCCTTCCTTGTGCTAATGTGACTAATGTTCAAGGCCCACTTATGAGTGAGAACATACAGTAGTCCATTCTTTGTTTCTGTGATAATTCACTTAGTATGATGATCTCTAACTCCATCCAATTTGCTGCACAGTCCTTGATTTTGTTCTTCTTTATGGCTGTGTAATGCTCGATCATGTATATGTACCACATTTTCTTTATCCAGTCCACTTTTGATGGGCAGTAGGATTGATTCCATGTTTTTGCTATTGTAAATAGTGTGGCAATAAACATACATGTGCAGGGGTATTATTTGTAGAACGATTTTTGTTCCTTTGGGTATATTACCAGGAGAGAGATTGCTGGATCATATGGAAGCTCAATTTTTAGTTCTTTCAGGAATTTCTACACTGCTTTCTAAAGAGGTTTAACCAACTTTCACTCCTACTAATAGTGTAGAAGTGCTCCCTTTTCTCAGCACCTATGCCAGCATCTGCTGTTTTTAGACTTATTAATGATAGCTGATAGCCATTCTTACTGGAGTTAGGTGGTATCTCATTGTAGTTTTGATTTACATTTCTCTGATGATTAGTGAGGCTGAGCATTTTTTTAATGTGTATGTTGGCTGCTTGTATGGCATCTTTTGAGAAGTGTCTGTTCATGTCCTTTGCCTACCTTTTTTTTTTTTTTTTGAGTTGGAACATCACTCCATCACCCAGGCTGGAGTGCAGTAGCATGCTCACGGCCACCCTTGTGTCAACTTCTGGGCTCTGTGATCCTTCTGCCTCAGCCTTCCAAGTAGCCGGAACTACAGGCGTGCGCTACCGCACCTGGCTAATTTATTTTTATTTATTGTAGAGAAGAGGTCTCGCTAAGTTGCCCGGGCTGGTCTTGCACCTGTGGGCTCAGGCAATCCACTTGCCTTGGCTTCCCAAAGTGCCAGAATTACAGGCTGAGCCACCGAACCCAGTCACCTACTTTTTAATGGGGTTGTTTCTTTTTTTCCTTTCACTTCATTTGAGTTCCTTGTAGATCCTGAAAGTTAGGCCTTTGCCAGATGCATAATTTGCATATATTTCTTTCCCATTCTGTGAGTTGTCTTTTTACTCTCTTGAAGGCTTATTTTGCTGTGCAAAAGCTTTTCAGTTTGATGAGGTACCACTTGTCTATCTTAGCTTTTATGGCATTCACTTTGCGGACTTGGTCAAGTATTCATTGCCTTCTCTGATGTGCATAAGTGTGTTTCCTATGTTTTCTTCTAGTTTGAGGTTTTATGTTTAGGTCTTTGGTCCATTTAGAGTTGATTTGTGTATATGGTGATAGGTAGGGGTCCAGTTTTATTCTTTTGCATGTGGTCAGCCAGTTTTCTCAGCACCATTTGCTAAATATGGTTTCCTTTCCCCAGTGATTGTTATTGTTGACTTTGTCAAAGATGAGGTGGCTCAGACACTATGTTTTTTGGTTCTGGAATCTCTGTTCTGGTTCTGTTCCATTGGTGTATGTGCCTATTCCTGTACCAATACCAGGCTGTTTTGGTTATTGTAGCTTTGTAATAAAGTTTAAAGTCTGGAAGTGTGATACTTCCTGCTTTGTTCCCTGTGCTGAGGATTGGTTTGGCTATGTGTTCTTTTCTGTTTCCAGATGAATTTCTGTATTATCCTTTCCAGGTCAGAAAAATTAATGTTGGTAATTTGATGAGTATTGCATTGAATCTGTAGATTGTCTTGGGTAGAATGGACATCTTGAAAATATTGATTCTTCCAATCCATGAACAAGGAATGTTTTTCCATTTGTTTGTGTCATCCTTGATTTCTTTGAGCAGCATTTTTTAGTTCTCATTGTAAAGGTCTTTCACTTCTCTGGTTAGGTGGATGCCAAGATATTTCATTTTTTGGTGGCTATTGTGAATGGGATTGTGCTTTTTATGTGGTTCTCCACTTGCTTATTGCTGATGTATAGAACTGCAACTGCCTTTTGCATGTTGATTTTGTAATCTGAGACTTTACCAAAGTCATTTATCAGTAGAAGGTTTTTGACAGACTCCCTAGGGATTTAAAGGTATATAATCATATCATTCACCAAGAGGGATAGCTTAACTTTCTCTTTTCCATTTAGATACTCCTGATTTCCTTCTCTTGCCTTATTGCTCTGGATAGGAATTCCAGCACTATATTGAAGAGCAGCGTTGAACAAAATGTTGGCTGTGAGTTTATCATAGATGGCTCTGTTTTGAGGAATGTTCCTTCTATGCCTAGGTGTACAAGGGTTTTTATCACAAAGGGATGCTGGATTTCGTCTAATGTTTTTTCTGCATCTAATGATGTAATCGTGTGGTTCTTGGTTTTACATCTGTGAATGTGCTGAATTATGTTTTTGGTCTTGCGAATGCTGAACTGGCCCTGCATCTCAGGAATGAAGCCCACCTGGTCATAGTGAATGATCCTTGAGATGTGTTACTGGATCTGATTTGCTAGAATCTTGTTGAGAATTTTGTGTCTATGTTCATCAAGGAGATTGGCCTATAATTCTCTTTCCTTGTTGGTTCATTGCCAGATTTGGTTATCAGTGTGATGTAGCTTCATAAAATAAGTTGGGGAGAATTTCATCATTCTTTTTAAAAAATTTTTTTTATTTTAAAATTGTGGGGTACAATTAAGTGTTAGGTTTACAAATATGCATCGTTCAGGCACCCTTGTTGATAAGGGGTGTCTCCCCGTCCCCAGACAGATATTCACTACCGTTAGTCCCACCTCCTTTCCCCTCCCTACCCGCCCACCTAGTTTCCCATCACTGTCAGTCCTTTTCTTTTAGTATTATGATAGATGTTCAAGGTCCATTATATGAGTGAGAACATGTGATACTCAGATCTTTGTTTCTGTGAGAGGTCACTCAGTATTATAGGCACTAGTTCCATCCAGGTTGCTGTGAAATTAATGATTTTGTTCTTTTTTATGGCTGCATGGTATTCCATCGTGTATATGTACCACATTTTTTTAATCCAGTCCACTTTTGATGGACAGCATGGTTGGTTCCAGGTCCTTGCTATTGTGAACAATGCTGCGATAAACATACGTGTCATTCTCAATTGCCTGGAATACTTTCTTTCTTTTTTTTTTGAGTTGGAGTCTCACTCTGTTGCCCAGGCTGGAGTGCAGCGGCATGCTCACGGCCACCGCAGCCTCGACCTGCTGGGCTCAGGCAATTCTTCTGCCACAGTCTTCCAAATAGCTGGAACTACAGGCACATGCTACCATGCCCAGCTAATTTTTTGATTTATTGTATAGATGAGGTTTCACCATGTTGCCCAGGCTGCTCTTGAACCTGTGGGCTCAAGCAATCCTCTCACTTCGGCCTCCCAAAGTGCTGGGATTATAGGCTTGAGCCACAGCACCTGGCCTGGAATACTTTCAATAAGATTGGTATCATCTCCTCTTTGTATGTCTTGTAGAATTCAGCTGGGAAGCCATCTGGTCCAGGGCTTTTTTTTCGTGGGGAGATTTCTTATGACTGAGTCAATTTCCTGGTTTGTTGTTAGTCTGTTTAAAGCTTTAATTTCTTCTTGTTTCAACCTTGGGAGTTTGTGCGATGTCAGAAAGTCCTTCATTTCCTTTAGGTTTTCTAGTTTGTTTGCATGCTGGTATACATAGTAACCTCTGATAAGCTTTTGGATTTCTTCAGGGTCAGTTGTGACTTCACCTTTTGCATTTCTAATTGTGTTTATTTGGACTTTCTCTTTTTTAGTCATTCTTGCCAGGGATCTGTCAATCTTATTTATTCTTTCAAAGAACTAGCTTTTTGTCTTGTTGATCCTTTCTATGATGTTTTTGTCTTCTCTATCCTGCAAGTGTCTTGGTGGTCTGGCTTCTTCTGCTGAAGTTAGGATTTAGATAATTTTGCCTTTTCAGCTCTCTTAGGTGTGACAGTAGGCTATTTACTTGTGATCTTTCTGTTTTCTTGTTGTGTGTGTACAATGGTATGAATCTTCCTCTTGACACTGCTTTCATGGCATCCCAGAGATTCTGATAAAATGTCTTTGTTTTAATTTGTTTCCAGTAATCTTTTTATTTCTGCTTTGATTTCTGTGTTAACCCAGAAGTTGTTCAGCAGCATATTTTTTAGTGGTCATGTTTTTGTGTGTTTTGGGGGGGGTCTTGCTGGTGGTGTTTAGTTGTATTTCACTGTGATCTGAGTAGATGCATGCTATTATTTTGATATTTTTGAATTTGTTTATGCTTGATTTATGTTCAAGAATGTGATCAATCTTGGAGTGTGTTCCATGTGCTAATGAGTAGAATGTATACTCCGAAGATGTTGGTTGGAGTGTTCATAGATGTCTATTTAATCCACTTGATTGAGCATTAAGTTAATGTTTTGGACCTCCTTGTTGGTTTTTTGCCTGCACGATCTATCTATAGCTGTTAGTTGGCATATTTAGGTCTCCATCAATGATTGTGTGAGAGTCAATATCTTCTCTTAGTTTATTTAGTAGTTGTTTTATAAAACGTAGTGCTCCTGTGTTGGTGGCATATGTGTTTAAGATTGATATTTCTTGCTAGTTGATTAAGCCTTTTATCATTATGTAGTGTCCTTTTTAACTTTTGATGGTTTCATGTCTGTTTTGTCTGGTACCAGAATAGCTAATCCTGCTGTCTTCTGTTTTCCATTTGCCTCAACTCTGAGCCTGTGGATGCCCTTTGTAGTGAGATGAGTTTTCTGGAGGCAGCAGACTGTTGGACCATGCTTCTTAGTTTAGTTTGCCACTCTGAGTCTCTTCAGTGGCACATTTAGACAATTCATATTCAAGTTGATAATTGAAATGTGAGAGTTTAGCCCTCTCATAGGGTTCTTAGGGGATTGCTTTTTTCCTTTTTCCTTTTTTATTTATAAAATATGTGTGTGGTCTTCAGAGCAAGATGGTGATGGAACAGGTGGACTGTCAGAATCTCTGCAAAAGTGGGTGTCCATAAAGACTCTCTGCATGAGTGGGTGAATGCTGGTGGGTGAGTGAAAGTCCATCTGAGGGGAGACTCGTGTTCATGCACCCAGGGTTTTCCTCTGGAGGTGACTGCAACCCACCACAGCCCTGAGATTGGAAACCCAGGTGTGCAGGTTTGTCTGCTATTCTTGGGGCTCTCTTGAGAGGAGGCAGCAGACAGCAGCTGCCCTTCATCACCTGGCACCTGGCCCATGCCATCACCTGTAGCAGCAGACCAGGCATGAGCAGGAGGAACTGTGGAGAAGGTAGGTTGTGGAAATCTGGAATAAAGCTCCAACACTGGTGATGAGATGCTGATGGGCACCATTCTCTCAGTCCCAGGACTGGGCAGTGACCTGCATTGTCCTGCTCAGCTCCACCCAGTTTCCATCTTGGGACCCAGAGGCTATCCTCTCATCAGTCTCAGAGAGACAGATGCCCCTCCCCCACACTGGATCAGGCACAGACACATAAGACCTTAGTGGGAGGCTTGACAGCAGCAGCAGTGAATAGGGTGAATCTGGTTCTGATCCATCCTCCTCCCACAGTAGTCCATGGGGCATCTGATCCATGCTGACAGCAACCCTATCAGCCTGTGCTGAGAGTGGAGGAGAGGGGCTGGAGAATAGAGCTGCTCCCTAAGGGGGGAGCAGCTGGAAGGAACCTAGAGTTACAGAAAAGACCACAGAACATTTCTTTTTTCTTGTATGCTTTTTGCTTTTTTTCTCTCTTTTTTGTTTTTGTTTATGATCTTGTGCTTGCTTTGTTTCTATTACTTTAATGCCTTTTTTTTAGATTTTGTGTTTGTGTATGGGTATTTTTGAGGGAGACTACACCATCAGGGAGATTTCTTTTTGTTTGTAAGATTGTCAGAATGTTTTGTCTTTTTTGTTTTTTCTGTTTTTCTTTGTTTCTCTATTCTCTAGTTGGTATGCCTGTCTGTTTTCTTTCTTCTTCTTCTTCTCTCTTTCCACCTTCCTTTCATCTTTCTCCTTCCCTTTTCCATTGTTTTTTTCTTTTCTTATCTCATTTTGCTTTCAGGGGCAAACAGACACCCCCACTGCATGTAAAGATTGTAAGGCAGTGAGAAGTGGGTTCCAGGGGGCCCACACACCTGTCAGCAGATACTGGGATCTGCAGCTAGCTTCTGAACCACAGTTTCCCTCTTAATTGAATCTCAAAACTGCAAAAAGCATAGGCTCCCACCCCCAATTCAGCTTCAGAATTGAACAATACCAGAGGATCTGTATAAGAAAGAATAGAAGATTGAGCAAACAGAAATAAAAGCTATCCCCACCATCACTGAACAACTGAATTAAAGGAGAGGTAAAAAAAAAGATGGAGGAAAACTTACACAAATGAAGAAAAACAAAAGGAAGAATATGAGTCTCACACAGATTCCTGGGATGTCAGTCACTGAGAATACAGACTATGGAACTCAAACAATGAAGAGCTCCCAGAATGACTGGTCTCAAACCACAAACTCAGATATCAAGATACTAATAGAGAGATTAAATAGAAATGACGAGACAAGAAGAAAGAATGAAGGAGTTGATAACTGAGATAACAGCAATAAAGAATACAGTGAATGAAATAAATTGCAAACTGATAAGCATGGAAAGCAGAATTAACCAAGCAGAAGAAAGAATTTCAGAGCAGGAGGACCATAATATGGAATTAACCCAAACTGTTAAAAACATTAGAAAATAAGCTTAAAAAGACAGAACAAAACCTCCAAGAGATGAACGATTATTTCAAGAGGCTGAACGTAAGATAAATTGGAATCCCTGAGGCAGATAGAGAGACAGAGACTACCCTGGAACAAATACTACATGAAATTATCCAAGAAAACTTTTCTCATCTCATCAGTGATGTGACCTTTCAAACACAAGAGATTCTGAGAATCCCTGCAAGACAACAAATGAGAAAACCAACTCCTAGACACATAGTAATTTACCTACACAAAATAGGTATAAAATAAAAAATCCTAGCAGCAAGGGCGAAAGACTAGACTACCTAATGCGGAAGACCAATTAGAAAAACAGCAGACTTATCTACAGAAACACTTCAGACTTGGAGAGCTTGGAG
>CAUYQG010047865.1:0-20149 GCA_963574415.1 Tarsius wallacei
GGTGGCTCAGCCTGTAATCCCACGCCTTGGGAGGCTGAGGTGAGTGGATTGCCTGAGCCCGCGGGTTTGAGACCCGCCTGGGCAACTTGGCGAGACCTCATCTCTACAATAAATAAAAAATTAGCTGGGCGTGGTAGTGTGCGCCTGTAGTTCCAGCTACTTGGAAGGTTGAGGCAGAAGGATCACCAGAGCCCAGCAGGTCGAGGCTGCGGTGGCCGGGAGCGGCCACTGCACTCCAGTCTGGGCGACAGAGTGAGACTCCAACTCAAAAAAAAAAAAAAAAAAAAAAAAGGATTATATTTGTTTATATTTATTTGTCGCAGTGTTTTGAGTATCATTCCCAGAGACTTCAAAAATGAGTATGTTGCATCGTTTTGTCAGTCTTACCTACTGATTGTGTTTTTAAAAATTACTTTTATATCTATTTGTGATTCAGTTTGGTCATGATTTTTTATGTTAAACTTCATGTTCTTTTTCACATTTTTAGCATCTTTTTTTTATATTTGTTATGGCCTGTGCTTTACTTTTTAATAATTTGGGTTTTTTTCCTTACTTTTTCAAAATTTAACTAGTTTTACCAGGTTTAACTTTGTTTGTTGGTCAGTCACTGTCTCATGCTATGTTATCCTTCCATATCTTTCATATATGCTTATGGAATCCTTTCCTGTTTTTTGGCCTCTCATTATAGTTATAACTGCAACATTAAGACAATTGAAAAAGGATTGTATATTTCATTCACAAGTTTTTCATGCCACATTTTTAGGTGAATTGTTTAGATTTATTTTGCTGCTTTTCTTTTATTTAATGATTTCCCCCACTCCCATGTAATCTTTTTATTTAAAATAGCACTTATTTTTATGCCACATATCAGGGGAGCCAAACATTTGAGTAAAAAAAGCTATACAGTTTACATAATCCTAATAGCTATGATAGTTAGATGATATCTCTTGGAGATACGAAAATAAAATCATCTGATTTTAAATTCAGTTCTATAAGAAGAGACTAAGTCTATGCCTACATTTTTAAACAAGATAGAGAATTAAACATGTGTTTGGTGTTCCATTATGTTCAGAATAAAAATAAATGACACTTCAATAAACACAGAAAATGTTAGGAAAATATATGCTTCAGAATCACAACTCTCTAATAGAAAGTATTCTCCAAACAGTACAAGTCAAATTCATATAGAATGTGCACAAGCACATGTAATACCTTAAATTTAAAAAAATGTAATAAAAGAAACAGAGAAATGCAATTCAAACAAGGTTATATATCTGGGGGTTGAAGAATGATACAGAGTAGACATACATAAGACTTAGGAGGATCAATGATCCTATCAATGATAAGACCATCTCCCGCAGAAGAAGAGAATCTGAATCATCTGTACCTTTTATTTTAAAAAAACATTCTTGAGAGTAGGGTGAGGAGATAAAATGACATCATAATTTAGTGTGGTGTTTCAACCACTATCTAAATTCCAGCTTCTTGGGCACCATACTCCCTCTACTATCTATGCTGTGGTCAAATGGTCCAATCGTTAGTTACCAGAAAATACTATGATCTCAAGTATCATAGTTCCTTTGCTGGAACTATACATTCTGGAATGTTCAATCCATCTCTCTCCACCCTCTCCTAACTACTAGTCAACTACTACACACAATTTTTTTCTTTGCTTTAGATCAAGAGTCACATTATCAGGGATATTATTCCCAATACTGCCCTTGGTACCATTCAATGATGCTCTCTAAACCAAGCCGCTTTGTTACATACAGTTGTCTCTTGGTAACTGCAGGGGTTTAATTCCTTTACACCTCCACTGCCCTGCAGGTACCAAAACACAGATGCTCAAGTCCCTGGTATAAAATGGCATAATATTTGCAAATAACCTGCACCCATTCTTCCACATAAGTTGAATCATCTCTAGATTACTAATAAATACCCAATACAATGTAAATGCTATGTAGATAGCTTTTATACTAATTTTTCAATTTGTATTATTGTATTGTTATTATTTTTCTTTCCAGAATACAGATGACCCTTGAATAACATGAATAATGCAGAGGATAGGGATGATGACCTCGCGGAGTTGAAAATGGTGTATAACTTTTGACTACTTAGCAACTTAATTATCAATAGCTTATGTTGACCAGAAGCCTTATCAATAACATAGTTGATAAGTAAATATTTTGTTTGATATATGTACTGTGTACTGTTTTCTTACAATAAAGTAATCCAGAGAAAAAAATATTAAGAAAATCATCAGAGAAAATATATTCATTGTTCATCGAATGGCAGTGACTCGTCATAAAGATTTTAATAGTCACAGTCTTCAGGTTGAGTCTGAGGAAAAAGAAGAAGAGAACAGGGTAGTCTTAATCTCTCAGGGGTGACAGAAGTAGAAGAAAATTCATGTATAAGTGGACCTGTAGAGTTCAAACCTGTTTTACTCAAGGATTCATAGCACTATGTGCAACTGGTTGAATTCAATAAGACGAGCCTACTGAAATACTCAAGCAGAGGTGGACAGTGATATTGATGGAACTTGATCTTCAAGATCCCTCACTTGCAGTCTTATTTCCTCTGCCTTAGATTTCATTTGTATGTAGACTTTGTGTTCTTCTTTCTTAAAAGGGCTGCCAAATTATAATAGCTTCAGGTCGTATGACACATAGATCTATTCTTGCCTTCAAAGAATCATTGTTTTCCTTCCTAGTGCATCTTTGTGGTTATTATTTAATATCTGTCTCCCAGAAAGAGTAAGAATTTTGTCTCCTGATAGTCACCATTTTATCTTAAGGGCCTGAAACAGTATTTGGTTTTACAGAAGTGTCAAGTAAACATTTGCTGGATGAATGAGCATGACTTTAGATAATGATCTTTCTTCTCTTCATACAGTTTTCTATTTAGTCAAGAATATCACAGGCTCAAATATACTGTACTTCTCTTAATATGTTTTCTGTAGAACTGGAAGTAGAAAAGCTTATGACTGTTTGGCATAATATCGCATTAGCGATAACATTTGTTGTAAAGGCAGGATTACTTTGAGATACCCATATTTCTAAACCCTTTACAGCAAGTAAGATGTATTTCTTCGGAGATATCTTCTTTAATAGGATTTCAGGCAGCCTTTGAAAGCAGTTGAAATAAATTTCTTTTAAAAACATGTTTGTCATATCACATTACATGGGGTTATGAATCAATATCCACCATGTGCTATTATATACACCCTCACTATATAATGGAATTAATTCTGGATTAAAAAGAGAAATCCTTTCCTGATCTTCCCTCCAGCCCACTTTCCCATATTTTATTGAAAATATGAGCTTTTCAAATGTCATACGAGTAGAATACATTATAAGCAAGCACTGTTTTGACTGCTTCAAAATAATTTAGTTCTGCTTTAATAATTCTCACTTCACAATCTATCTTAAGCTCAATTAAATTCCAATGTTCTTAAATGAGGTTGATTATTTTATGAGGTAATGTTGGATGATTGAAATTTTCTGCGTTTCATTATCTGGTACAAAGTCTTGATACTGGACAAAACTGTAAGGACTTCTACCTGGTTTGTCCTCACCGTTCCTCCTATGCTCCTCTGGCAGAATATCATCAGTTCTTTCTTGGAATGGTCAGTTAATAGCAGACAGGTATCAAGGTGTCAATAAACCCAGAATCTAGGATAGAGGGCAGTCATATTAAGAGATAATTATAACTCAGTGTAATCAGTTCTATATAAGAGAAAATTCTGAATGATTTTAAAGAAGAAGAGAGGAAGGGAAATGTAATAGGGCTACTTAAGACATATTTGACAGAGAAAAGGTGATGTTTTAAATTTTTTGAAAGGTAGAAACCCTGCTGATGAAGGAATGGGGAAAGGACATTAGACTAAATAAGTAGGGTCATTTTAGCAATGATGAGTTCAAAGTGACTAAAGAAAATTACAAAACCGGAAATGAAGATGTTGCCAGATTGTACAGGACCCTTTAGGAACTGCTGAGGAACTTAGATAATAACCATAGATAACAGGAAGACTGTAGAAGTTAAACAAGAAAAAAATTTAGGAAGACATGTTTTATTTATTTACTTATTAATTTACTGTATTTTTTGAAGCAACATATGACAGTTATGAATACTTAACTAAAATGATGAGTCCCGAATGACAATATTCCAGGTAAGAAGTGAGAAGACTTGAACTAAAATGAGATGTATGAATTTGTACTAAGGACCAAAGTGCAGAAATATGTATCATGGTGTGCTAAACACCTAGTTCAAAACAAAAGAAAACAAAACAATACCTGATTTTTCCCATTCTCCAACTTCTGTGATATATGAATGCCCCCATTATGGACAATTTCAAGCTGCCAATGTTTTTTCATGGAGCACAGAATTGGGAAGTTATGTGCACAGTCAGTTTTCTTGACCAACCACCAGCCGACTCCAATACACCACTAGATATTTCTGCGTTACAATCAATAAAATGTGGAGATTGATGGAATACGGTGAATGTATGTTAGAAAAATTTGTATGTAAATCCCAGATTCTCAGCTTGTTAAACCAAATGTGTTAATATTTTATGGCATGTGTTTTATTCCCAGATAGCTTTTTTTGCCTTCTAAAAAATAATAAAAAAATTATAATGGTTACTGAAAGAAGCTTTTCATATTAATATTTGCATTTAAAATGATGTCCTTAAGAAACATAAATATCTTTCTTGGTGGTATGTAGATAATAATGCGGGGACTTCAGTAAAGGATATCACTTGGGGACATCAAGCTGTCAATGTTTATGAGAAGGTTTGGTATTGAGGATAAGAGAAGTTAGGTTCATCTCAAGGATTCAATCAAGATCAGTAATTCTCACACTGGACCATTTCCAGTAACACAAATGTTAATAAAGGTTAAATGAAATATCCTTTACTTCAGGACTTTGTAAAGATTTTAATATGCTAATTCACTTTGTGAAACACTAAAGTAGGATTAGACTATAAATAATTTTCTAAATTTTGTTGAACAAGGATTTCTATTTTGTCTAAGCATCCTGGTGAAACTACCTTCTTCCCAAATCATGTTATCCATGAAAGAATAAGATGATTTTTAAGGTATATGCATTCCAAAGCAAGGGACCAGTTGAGATATGTGGAAATTGAGTCATTGGCACATTGAATTTAAAACTATACCCATGATACTTGGGTGGGACCTTGTCTGACAAAATAATGTATGCTAAGAAGGAGGTGTGAAGTTTGTAGTATAAAATAAAGGGGTGTCCACAAATGCAGGAACAACTGAAGCTGGGGACTACTAGCCTCAGATAAGGGGCACATGACCATTCATTGTGTACCATGTCCATTACCATGCAGAGAGAGGGCTTGCTACAAGGCCAAAGCTCACCTGCATGAAATTTACTTATGTAGCAAACCCTTCATGTATCCCACAACTCTAAAATAAAAATGTAAAGATGAGGTGCCCAGGTGCTATTTTTTTCCTGATGGAAAATAATAAAATAAAAGAAATAATAAGTAGTTATCAAGAACAAGCTAGGTGACATTAACTTTTTCTCCTTTAATCCTTCAGCACCCTTATGAGTTATACATATTACATATTATATGAAAAAAATTCATTTTGGGAGGTTAAATAACTTGGTAGATGAAATCATTTCAGTTAGGATTATCAATGTGAATTTTCTCCATCACTACTTTCTACTTGTTTTTATCAAAAGCAATAAAAATATTAGTTTGTATTCTTCACTATATGAAGTTTTCTCAATAAATGAATAGATGTTGTAACATATCTCAGATGAAGCGATTTCTTTTTTTGTGTCCTGTCCTTCCTCTTGACATCACTTGTCCCTTCAATCATGTTGTGAATTTTGTCATTCCTAGTTATAATATATATGTGTTTTGTGTGTGTGTGTGTGTGTGTGTGTGTGTGTGCGTGAATGTTGGTGGGTTTTGACTGTTATTTCTGTTTTCTTGACTGTTGTGACTTTTCTATTTTCTTTTTAAATTTTTCTCCTTTTGACTCTTATTTAACTCACTCAAGCCACTCTTTGAGGCCACTAAATGTGTGTTACTTTTGATATTTTCATTTCTCAAAACTCTTTCAGTCTTTGGGGAAAACGTTCTTTTCAGTATTCAAAACAATGAAACTTCATGTACATAGATGTGGGCAAATGTGTGAACCCAAAGGAAATAGCACTGTCTTGAATAAAGCAAAATGAAGTCAATCATGAATCTATTCCAGAAGAACCAGTTGGCAATGTTGAAAGGAGATTAATGTTTCCTGGCTATATTCATCATAGATAACATTATAAGACTTTTTTGCTATTAATGTCTACTGGTTGTTCAGAAATGAAACATAGAAAGAATCCATCTAGTAGTAATGCTTTAAGTCAACTCAATTTTAAGAAATTATTCACCTTGTCTATACAAACAGCATGGTGTACAAAGTCTAATGTATAAATCCAAGTCTTAATCCCTAATACTTGGATAATTAATGAGAAATTCTGTGCAAAATTTAGAATATATTTACTAGATAATAAACTATTAAACTATTAAATAAATTTACTCAAAATTAATTAACTAAAAATCTATTTGATAGACTAAACTTATTGCTTGTCCCCTATTTAATGCAAAATTTAAAAGAGCATAGATAGAACTAACATCTACTTACATACTTTCTACTACATTCCTTGCTCTTCAGAGCCACGGTGTATTGTTATTCTTATTTATACTTTCAGCACTGGCATACAGTTGGGTCTCTATAAACACTTGTTTGCCGAAATAACTCTTGTGTAGTAAATGAGCATTTGTGAGTCACTCATTAAAAAATGGTCAAGAATATACAAAGAATACAGACCCTGAAGTAAGAGAGAACCGAATAGTTAATCCCATGCATTGTATGGGACATTTTTTGTGGCATCAAAAGGCACCAATAATTTGATACTTTTAACTACATGGATTGATTTCTTTCAGTGGCAGAATCATTAGCAGTGACAAGGTCACAGAATAATACTTAGAGTAGGATTTGGAGAACTATGACATAGTTAAGGTCAATCCCCATTTTAAATAAACAATTTATGCAAAAGGTACAAACCTTCCTTTATAAGATGAATGAGTTTTGGAACGCTAATGTATAGCACACTGACTAAATTTAATAACTGTATTTTTTACTTGAAATTTGCCATACGAATACATTTTGAGTGCTCTAACCACATACACATACACACACAAATAGGGAACTATGTGAGGTGATGAAAGGTTAACTTACTTGAATTTATTAAAATAATCATATTGTACCACTTAAGTATGTATGATTTTATCAGTTATACCTCAATAAATCTGAATAATAAATAAATTAACAATTAATCACTGAAGCAGTCATTGAATGGCGTTTTTGTTATTTTCTTGTTTGCTTTTTTAAACAATTTGCCTAAAATTGGCATACTATTTTTTTCAGAATTTTTTCTAGGTTAGAATAGTTTCCAGGACCTGTAGTTTTAAGGCTACAAGAAAACATTATAATAAAAAGGAAATTATGGGAGGCATTGGTAAAATATTATTCTGACAGTTCTGTCTTTTGTGACATAGTTGCTATATTATTTTCGTCATCTGCCTGAATCAGGGACACACACACACAGTGACAGGATTAATTAGAAAATGATTCTTGGAATAAAAATATGTTCACTTTATCTAAAGAGTATGAAAACAATGTACTACTTTAGTAATGCAAACAAAACGATTTGATGTTTCCATGACTTCAGTTGCATTCATTATTTTTATTCTGTCAACTGTTTAGTACATATTGCCAGTAATTAGGCACACAGGCCAACCCACCCTGTCTATTAGGATAATCATCCTACACACAGCCATGCAGGAGCCTGAGAAAAAATGGGTGGGTGTCAAATTCACACTGCCAGTTCATTTCTTCATGAACCATTAAAGACTGTCATTATTCCCAATACTACAAAACACATATTGTCATCAGAGCGCCTTCAAAAATAGAAATTCACAATGACAAGTAAAACTTTAAATTAGTTTGTGCCTAATAATTATCTGTGGGATAATTCATACTGTTGCACCAATGAAGTATTCATAACTCTCTGCGTAAACATTGCAGAAAAAAATCAAGATTGTCCTTCATTTATTTTAGGCAGGTGTCTGTAGCCCTTGACATTGACATTTTACCTGAAGATATTACTGCAGGAGACAATAGAGACACACAAATCTATCTACTTTCTCCATGTACACAGAAAAAGCCTTCTGGGCAGAGTTTTCAGTTCAACACATTCATTACCTTTTAATTGCTTCTAAATTGCTTTGTGACCTGTCGCTTTGGTAGCCAAATCAATCTAACTGAAACTAGCATAGCATGTGTGCTGTGAAAAGCTTTTTTGTCACCTGGTACATGTGTGCATATATAAGTCTATTTGGGCATGCTTGCATAGCTGTTATAAAGTCAGGCAGATGTAGTCAATATAAAAAGGCAAATATATTCCTAAGAAAAAAATAAATATTAAAAACACTAATTCTATCCAACCATTTGTCATGTTATACATGGTTAAATAAGAGGCATGTTAATAATGGAAAACTTATGACTATTAGATACAATTATTTACAATGTCAGACATTCCCTATGTCAGAAGAAAGCATTTAAGTTACTGTGAAATTAAGCACTGTATTCAAGACTCTAGGCTATGAAGAAAAATTCCACTAGGAGCAAAGATAAGTTGTAATATTTAGTCTGGGTCACTGTAGGCACAATGTCATAAAAATACAAACTACAACACCAACAACTCTGAGCAATGAGGTGTAAAAATTACCACTGCCCTGGAAGATTTACTCAAAGCTGTTTCACAATCACTCATAGACTGTACATACATCATCCCACCTTCAACAAAGTGCAATCAGCAAGTTTATGTTTCTGAGTCTCCAAAGAAAATGCCATAATTCAGAACCTTAAGCAGAGCTTTCAACTCACCTTACCAATTTACCTTTCTTTCCTATACCCATTTTCATAGTTTGAGACAACAAAATAAAAATGCAACCAGGTGAAGTGGAGACCAAAGGGAGGCCCAAACGTTGCCTGTACAATGACCATTTGTATACCTAACCCTGGATTGTATCCCACATCTTTAAAATAAAATAAAATAAATGTAGACAGAGAGTAAATTAACATATTTTTTCTTTCAGTTCTTAAGAAAGTTCCTTATTGCCAATTAATTTCTATTTAGAAAAGGTGTTGGGGACCATGGGAAATGTAACTCTTATCCAAATGGAAAAAAAAAGCATGGATACAAGTCTTCCCAGAAATATGGCGTTATCACTATAATGAGTAGCAAGTTCAACATTGATATTAGCATCTCATGAAGTACTTTAAAAGCAGCCTTGATGTTATTAAAAGCAAAAATTCCATCCAACCATTTTTCATGTTATACATGGTTAAATAAGAGACATGTTAATAATGGAAAACTTATAGCTATTAGATACAATAATGGAAAACTTATAGCTATTAGATACAATAATGGAAAACTTATAGCTATTAGATACAATTATTTACAATGTCAGACATTCCCTATGTCAGAAGAAAGCATTTAAGTTACTGTGAAATTAAGCACTGAGGGAATATAGAAGTGAAGAATGGTTAATAGTAAGCATAGGCCATTTGATTAGAAATGAAGAAATGAAGAAACAGCAAAAGAAACAACAAGCATTAGCCAGTGAAGTGGGAGGACAATAGAAGGTGAGATTCTGAAGACTAGGTAGAGAACACACTTCAGGAAGGTGGGATCTATGCTGAAGATAGGCCAAATAACACAGATAATGGAGAATGAAACTTTGAATTTTTCTAAATCTGGTTTATTGGTGATCTTGGCAAAAACAATTTTACGATAAAGTGTTAGAGGAATGCGGGGGGCCAGCCCCTGCAGAGAGATTTAGGGGGTCCCTGGGAGGTGTGGCGGTGTCAGCAATTATTCTGGAGAAATAAAGAGAAAGAAAGAGACTGGACTCCTGTCTAGTGCAGAAGCCAATTCTGTAGGAGGGATAGATATTAAAAGAAAGAAAGATGGAGATATAGATAAAGAAAGAAAATGGACAACTGTTCAACGGATTGAGCAGAAGCCGTTTAATGGGAGAAACCGTAAGCCTTTTATCCTAAATTTTCACAAGTTAAATCACAAGTAAAATCACAAGCTTTTCACGTGAATACAAAGCCAGGTGGATGAGGGGCATCCCCCACCCACCAGGTGTTTCCTCAAGCATGAGGAAGGACAATCCCAATATTATTTCACTGTTCCCTATGCTTGACTAATGTTCCTCAAAAATAATATAACAATCTTTCCTAATACCACAATGTTTTTAATAATCAATAGCCTTAAATTCCTTACACACACAATACCTTATGCAATGACTAACTTATCCTAATAACTTTCTTATTCTAAGCTAATTAGCACAAACCCCAGCTACTATGCTAAAGTTTCCACTGCATGGTTACTATGACAACTCTTAACAAATATAGCTTAAACTGGTGTCTAAAAATTGTGACCCAGTCCAAAGATCACACTGGGATTTCTAAAATTAACACAGCATTCTACTTCATAAAACAATATCCTAAATAATCATTAATGATTACTGAACTTAAACAATTCTTAATATTAAAACTACCTATCCTGCAATTCTTCTAAGCATATTGTGTAAATTTAACTTAATTCTATTAAACCAAAAACCTTACACTAATTATAGCTAAAACTGTCAAAGGAATGTGGCCCAGTCCAGAGTACCAGCTGGGCTCTTAGGAATGTGGCCAAGTCCATAGAAGACTGTGGGCCACTTCACGGAACAACTGATTACAATCTCTTAACAAAACTGCTACTCTAAAATTTTCTTTTTTTTTTTTTTTTTTTTGAGTTGGAGTCTTACTCTGTCACCCAGACTGGAGTGCAGTGGCTGCTCCTGGCCACCACAGCCTCGACATGCTGGGCTCTGGTGATCCTTCCACCTCAGCCTTCCGAGTAGCCAGAACCTACAGGCACGTGCTACCATGCCCGGCTAATTTTTTTGATTTATTGTAGAGATGAGGTTTCGCCTGCCCAGGTGGGTCTCGAACCCGCAGGCTCAGGCAATCCACTCACCTCAGCCTCCCAAAGGCGCGGGATTACAGGCTGAGCCACCGAGCCCAGCTTAACAACATTTATTTATACACTCACTATCATATAATACCAAGAAAATCCCAGCTCTTCCTAATCTTTCTAGCCACTTGAAAGCTGGATAGAACTTTACCTCTCGGCCAATAAGCTTCACCCACACTTTGTCTCCGACATCTACTATCTCAGAGGGCTTATCCACCCGACAGGATGACATATGAGTTCGATGGACCAGACCTGTGCACAAAAAGGAGAAATAATATAAAGCAGAGAGCATGTCTGGTATTTATATTCTAAATAACCAGATAAGCAGAAGATAAGAGTTGAGGGATGCAAGGGGAAAACACTTGTTCACTCAGAACTACAAATTAAAACAATTTGTGACTTTTTTTTTTTTTTGAGTCGGAGTTTCACTCTGTCACCCAGTCTGGAGTACATTGGCATGATCATGGCTCGTCTCAGCCTTGACCTCCTGGGCTCAGATGATCCTTCTGTTTCAGCCTCCCTCCAGAGCAGCTGGACTACAGACACACACCACTATGCTCAGTTAATTTTTAAAACTTTTTTTGTGGCTCGGTGACTCAGCCTGTAATCCCAACGCTTTGGGAGGCCGAGTTGAGTGGATTGCCTGAGCCCGCGGGTTCGAGACCCACCTGGGTAACTTGGTGAGACCTCATCTCTACAATAAATCAAAAAATTAGCCAGGCATGATAGCGCATGCCTGTCGTTCCAGCTACTTGGAAGGCTGAGGCGGAAGGATCGCCAGAGCCCAGCAGGTCGAGGCTGCGGCGGCCGGGAGCGAGCCACTACACTCCAGCCTGGGCGACAGAGTGAGACTCCAACTCAAAAAAAACCAAAAAACAAAAAAAAACCCAACTTTTTTTGTGACAACGAGGTCTTGTTATGTTGCCTGGACTGGTCTCAAACTCTAGGCTCAAGCAATCCTCCCACCTCGGCTTCCCACAACTGAGATTGCTTTATATACCCAATCAACCAACAAACAGCCTTAAAATAATGCTAAATGTTAGTCAAGATGTGATAAAATAACCACAGTCATATAATACTAATAGAAATACAACTTAGCCAAACTTTTTTTTTTTAAGTAGGAGTTTCACTTTGTCACCCCAGGCTTGAGTGCAGTGGCACGCTCACAGCTACCGCAGCCTCGACCTGTTGGGCTCAGGTGATCCTTCTACCTCAGTCTTCCAAGCAGATGGAACCACAGGTGCGCACAACCATGCTCAGCTAATTTTTTTATTTGTTGTAGAGATAAGTTCTTGCCAAGTTGTCCAGATTGGTCTCTAACCCCTGGACTCAAGCAATCCTCACTTCTGCCTCCTAAAGTGCTGGCATTACAGGCATGTGCCACTGCACCCAGTCAACTCGGTAAATTCTTTAAAAGCAAAGACATAAAGATATTTTACCAGGTGCAGTGACTCATGCCTATAATACCAACACTTTGGGAAGTGGAGGTGAGAAGACTGCCTGAGCCCACAGGTTTGAGATGAGCCTGGACAACATGGCAAGACCTTGTGTCTACAATAAATTAAAAAAAAAAAAAATTAGCTGGGCGTGATAGCCCATGGCTGTGGTTTCAGCTACTTGGAAGGCTGAGGTAGAAGGATCGCCTGAGTCCAGTCGAGGCTGAGGTGGCTGTGAGAGTGCTACTGCACTACAGCCTGGGCAATAGTGAGACTCCGACTCAAAAACAAAACCTGTATTTATTCCTTTTTATAAGAGACAAAGTCTCATTCTGACACCCAAGTTGGAGTGTAGTAGCATGATCACAGCTCTCTGCAACCTTGAGCTCCTGGGCTCAACAATCCTCCTGCCTCAGTCTCCCAAATAGCTAGGACTACAGGCATGCACTACTATGCTCATCTATTTTTCTTTTATTTTTTGTAGAGATAAGGCTTCACTATATTTTCCTGGCTGGTCTGAAACTCCTGGTTTCAAGTGATCCTTCTGCCTTAGTCTCCCAAAGTGTTAGGATTACAGGTGTGAGCCCAGCCAGATGTTTAAACCTTTGATACAAAAATATCATCAATGAAAGTTTTTTCCAAAAAAAAAACTCAACAGAGGCAAAAACATAGGAACATAAAATACTTGCAGTATTATCACCTACAAAGATTAGGAAATACATAAGAATTATGGAACAACCTAAAAAACCAATAACTGTAAAACAGCATGGCAAACTATTGTAATCACTTAAATTAGTTACAGAAAATAATGACATGTTAAGTAAAGAAAGTAAATATAAACAAGGTGCCATTTTAAATCTATTAAATTAGCAAAATAACAATACGCGATGTAGTGAAAGTATGGTAAAATAAGAAATATTACCAAGGCTAGAATAAACTTTTGGAAATTATTTTGCAAAGGCTATTAAGGATGATAACGGCCAGGTTCAGTGGCTCATGCCTGTATTTCCAGCATTTTGAGAGGCCAAGGCAGGAGGATCACTTGAACCCAGGAGTTCAAGACCAAGGGCCTGGGCAACACAGCAAGACCTTATCTCTATAAAAAATAAAATTAGGCCAGGTATAGTGGCTCATACCTGTAATCCCAGCACTCTGGGTGGCTGAAGCAAGAGGACTACTTGAGCCCAGGAGTTCAAGACCAGGTTAGGCAACATAGTGAGACCTTGTCTCTGATAAAATAAATAAATAAAAAGTTAAAAAAATAATTAGCTGAGCATGGTGACACAAGTCTATAGTTCGTTACTCAGGAGGCTGAGGCAGGAGGATGGCCTGAGCTCAGGAGTTTAAGGTTGAAGTAAGCCGTGATTACCCACTACACTCCAGCCTGAGTGACAGAGTGAGACCCCAACTCAAATCCTCCAAAAAAACCCACAAAAGTAATACTTATCAAATATTTTGTTTAGTAAAGATAATTGAAAATTAAATAATTTAATAACATTTTAAAAGAATGTTAGACATAATAGACATACTTTTCCTGTCTGTCCAAGCTCCTTTCCTTGGAAGAACCACCTTCCTTACATTCTAAAATAATCTGGTCAGTCCATGTGATTTGGTTGGAGGTGACCTAACCCCAACTGTAGGCACAAGACACAGGCTTAGTCAATCAAGGTACTTCATCCCTCTGGCCACAGTATAACTGATTGGTTCAGGGACAGACACAAGAAACCAGCTAAATCAATCATCTTTTTCAAGATATATCAAGATTATAAACTGTTAAAAAACGCCAGGGGGGAGGGGGATGACGACACACATAACATCAAAAAAGATACCTGATCTCACACCAGGCAAAGTGGGGACCAAAGGGAGGCCCAAACTTTACCTGTACTGTGCCCACTTATCTACCTAATCCTGAATTGTACCCCACATCTTTAAAATAAAATAATCTGAGCACCTAATGCAGCCAAGACTAAAGCTAGATTTATCCTGGAAGACTCCAGCAAGATTAGCCAAGATGTTTCTCAACTGTTTCTGTTCCTTACAACCAAGAGTTCTAACTAATAATTAATTTGATCCCTTATTACTTCTGGAAATCTATCCTACAAAAATAATCTTTTCTTTTTGTTGTTTTTTTTGAGTTGGAGTCTCACTCTGTCGCCCAGACTGGAGTGCAGTGGCCGCTTCCAGCCACCGCAGCCTTGACCTGCTGGGCTCTGGCGATACTTCCGCCTCAGCCTTCCAAGTAGCTGGCACTGCAGGTGCGCTACCACGCCCGGCTAATTTTTTGATTTATTGTAGAGATGAGGTCTCGCTTGCCCAGGCGGGTCTCGAACCCGCAAGCTCAGGCAATCCACTCACCTCAGCCTCCCAAAGGCGCAGGATTACAGGCTGAGCCACCGAGCCCGGCTGGAAATAAATATTTTTATAAGCATCTTCTAAGGGTCAGTCAGTGTTAGACATTTTATATATCTGATTTCATTTGATCTTCACAATTACCCTGTAAGGCAAGAATTATTACTCCATTTCTCAGGGAAGGACACTGAGGACGAGAAGTTTAAATAACGTTCACTCTAGATCAGGTTGTATTTTTTTTTCTTTTTAGTGTTTTAGACAGAATTCTTTATGCTATGGTTTTGGGTGTTAGATAGCCAGCATGTAATTTTGCTTTTTCTTACACATGCATTTCCTAGTGTCCTTCCTGACTCTTTGAGTTGGTTGCCTATATATTTATCATTGTGCTAAACTCTACATACAACACCGATGCTAGTGTTTTGTCCCCAGTGGCTCAACCAGGAGAGACAAAATGAGCTAGTATGACCCAGGAAGAAATCATAAGGTAAGGAAAATTGCCTCGTAAGAAAGTTTTCAGGCATCACTCAGTTTAAAGATATTCTTTTCTGCAAAAATCAAGAGGCTAAGACAAGTCTCTCCCACCATAGAAACAGAGTAAAAATAATCACACTGCAAAATGGCAAAGCATCATAAAACCTAATGCATTTGCATACTGAGTATGAATAAGAAGACCCAGTGATATAGTCAATATCCTTGATAATATTTTACTTTGAGAAGTGGCAAAGTAGCAGAATTCTTTGCAAATTAACTAATCGGCCGGTACCTATAAAAGGGGATGGGGAGATTGGCCCAAAGAGAAAAGATAAGCCTGGAAAATAGACTAATATAGATTGCAGAATACGGTTAAAAAGAAAAAGAAAAAGAACTGAGAGCAGAAAAGAAACATAGGCCATCGTTTACCTATTTGTTTGTTTTGTCATCGTTTACCATACCTAGCAAGGAAGTCTTGGCCACTACTATCGGAACTCTTAAGAGTAGACATAATTTTTATACGGCTCACACTTGTCTGTGTAATTCACTTTCATATGCCTTCAAACTCAGTTCTTCTCAAGGTGTCTGATGGATGCTGATTTGAAGCACTGCATTACCCCTAGCTGCCAGCTGCCAGCAAACAGCTCGGTTTCTATCTCATTTAGGCATTCTAGTGAGACTTTAAATAATTCAAGGTGAAATGATCAGTTTGTACAAAAATTGGAAGAAGCACTTAATAGATCTCTGGAATTTCAGACAAGTAAAGGCAATTTTGATAGGTCTAAGAGACGGATGTTTCTGATTATATTAAGTTGACCGAAGAATCAAGTGATGACAGATTGAAGAAGTACCACAATATTTTTTAACTATCTGGAATCAACTTATGCTTCCAACCACGAAGGAGCAACTGAGACTGGAATTTTCTCTTGCCAAAAGCAGCTATAAAAGCGAATAATATATATGAGACAACCGTTTTCAGAAAACAGGCAGTAAAACACTGTGATCCCTAGGGGTGAGAAACACAAGAAGAGGTGTACATTTATCCTGTCTCTCAGTCTGGGGACAATTTCACAACCAAGGCATAGGATGGCAAACCCCAAACAGAGCTTGATGGTCCCACTAAGCAGAGTAGTCAGAACACAGAGTTTGGGAGCTGCTAAAGGACCCAGAGCTTTCAGTGAAGGGAACCAAAGTTAAAGGGGTTATATAGAAGAAAGGAGTCTAGATGTCTGTCTGAGGACTTCCTCTATTCCTGACAAGTGATAAGCTATATGGATCCATGGAGAAGCTACAGAAGGTCTAGCTTGGAGCAACAGCTTCAGGTGGACAGCATAATAGACAACAGAGCTTGTATATTCTTGGAAGACACGGGAGTTCTGGCTGTGTCATCATGGAAACATCTTAATAAATGCCCTGTGTATTCTGCTAAGATTTCATGAAGATTACTGCTGAGGCGTAAGGGCTATGGCCAAGGGTAAGGACAACTCTAAGCCCACTCTAACAAAACTAAGAGCGAGTTTCACCAGCATCATATTGAGTATTCAATACCCTATCAAGAAAGACAACATAAATGAGATGTGTTTAATTAAATAATTCCTAATGTCCAGGATATAATCACAAATTACTGATTGAATAGGTTGGAAAATGTGACTCATAAAAAAGAAAAGCAGTCAAGAGAAGCTGACCACAGGATGACCCAGATAAAGGCTAGGCAGACAGACAGACAGGAGGGGCCTCTGGTAACAATGGAGTGAACTCCCTGAGAACCTGTCAAGCTAGAGCTTAAGTACTCACTGCTGGGATCGAAAAGCAACCAATCATCTCACCATTAGGCCCCCTACCTCCTGCTGATTGGTCCTTAATACTGACCAATCAGAATAGTTACACAGCTAGTGTAGCCAATTGGCTCAGTCTTGGGGCTATATAAACAGCAGGTTTTCATCCCCAGACAGGCAACCCCTTTGGGTCTCCTCCCACTGTGGGAGCTTTTCTGTCCTCTCCATAAATCCTGCTTTCTAATGAAAAAAAAAAAAAAAAAACCCAAAAAACAAAAACAAAAAAACAAGGACTTTAAAATAGCTGTTACAAAAATGTCCAAAGTGGCCAGGCACTGTGGTTCGTGCTTGTAATCTCAATACTTTGGGAGTCTGAGGCGGAAGGATGCTTGAGACCAAGAGTTCAAGACCACCCTGGGCAACACAGCAAGACTTTGTCTCTACAAAAATGAAAGAAAATTAACTAGGTGTTGTGGTATGCACCTATAGTTCCAGCTACTTGACAGGCTGAGGCAGAAGGATCACCTGAGCCCAGGAAGTCGAGGCTGCAGTGAGCTGTGATCATGCCACTGCACTCCAGCCTACGTGAAAGGGTGAGATCCTGACTCAAAAAAAAAAGAAAGTCCATGGGTTTAACAAAAAGATGAACCCAATAGATGACCCAGATGGAGAAATTTCAAGGAAAATCTTGATTGTATGATGTTTAATTATTTTTATACATTGTTAGCTTCAAAATGCTAATACTTTCTTGAGGGTTTTTGCATTTATGTTCATGAGAGATGTTTCTTGTAATGTCTCTGGTTTGGTATGAAGTATTTCTTTTGCTACTGTCTTCTGTACAAAACTATAGAGAATGGGTCTAACATTTTTCTTAAATGTTTGGTAGAGTTCACCAGTGAATTTATCTGGGCCTGATGTTTTCTGTTTGGGAAACATATTAATTATTGAGTCAATTTCTTAAATAGATATAAACCTATTCAGATTGTCAATTACTTCTTGTGTGTTTTGGCAGACTGTGTCTTTCAACAACTTAGCCCATTTTATCTATGTTGTTAAGTTTGTGGCATAAAGTTATTTATAGTATTTCTTTGATATCCTTTTAATGTCCATGGGATCTGAAAGGGATGTCCTCTCTCTCATTTCTGATTTTAGTAATTTGTGTCTTCTCTCTTTTTTTTCTTAATCCACCTTGCTTTTATTGTTCTTTTCAAAGAAGTGGCTTTGGTTTTATTGGTTTTTTTTTTTTTCTCTAGCAATTTATTGTTTTTAATTTCCTGATCTCCTTGTTGACTTTTTTGTCTTGATGATCTGTCTAGGGTTGTGAGTGGGAGTATTTAAGTCCCCAGCTATGATAGTGTTAGAGTCAATATATTTTTTTAGTCTACCTAGAAGGTGCTTTATGAAAGTTGGTGCCCCTATTAGGTGCATATGTGTTTAGTATGAATAGTTCTTGTTGATGGATTAAACCTTTTATCACTATGTAGTGACCTTCCTTGTCTTTTTTAACTTTTGATAACTTAAAGGGTATTTTGTCTGATATTAAGATGGCAACACCTGCTTTCTTTTGTGTTTTGTTAGAGATTCCAGAAGCAAAACCGCAATTTCTCAACCAGCTCATCTTAGACAAAGCATCCACCACCAACCACTGGGGAGAGGAAAACCTGTTCAGTAAATGGTGCTGGGAAAATTGGCTGACCACATGCAGAAGATTGAAACAAGACCCCTACCTAGCACCATACATAAAAAATCAACTCTAAATGAATCAAAGACCTCAATGTAAATCTGCAAGCTATAAAAACCTTAGAAAACGCGGGAGATACACTTATGGAAATTGGAACTGGCAACCAATTCCTGATCAAAACCCCAAGTGCCCATGCCATAAGAGATAAGATAGACAAGTATGACCTCATCAAACTGACAAGCTTCTGCAAAACCAAAGAAACTATCAAGAGAGCAGGGAGACAGCCCACAGACTAGGAAAAAAGATTTGGCAACTGTATACCTGACAAAGGTCTAATATCTAGGATCTACAAGGAACTCAAATGTGCCAAAAAGAAAAAAACAAAAAGCCCCATTACAAAGTGGGCAAAAGATATGACTAGACACTTCTCAAAAGAAGACATATGAGCAGCCAACAGATACATGAAAAAATGCTCAGCCTCACTAGTCATCAAAGAAATGCAAATTAAAACCACACTGAGATATCACCTAACTCCAGTCAGGAAGGCCATCATCAATAACTCAAAAAACAACAGATGCTGGAGAGGATGCAGGAAAAAGGAACACTTCTACACTGTTGGTGGGAGTGTAAACTAATACAACCTCTGTGAAAAACAGTTTTGTGATTCCTAAAAGATCTTAAAATTGACCTTCCATACAACCCTGCAATTCCCCTACTGGGAATATACCCGGAGGAACTCAAATCACTCTATGAAAAAGATACTTGCAAACATATGTTTATTGCAGCGTTGTTCACAACAGCAAAAACATGGAACCAACCATGCTGTCAATAGAAAAAGGATTGGAAAAAAAATGTAGTATATATACACAATGGAATATTACACAGCCATAAAGAAGGACCAAAATTATGACCTTTGCAGCAATTTGTATGGACTTAGAGTCTATAATACTGCGCGATCTATCACAGAAACAGAGAACTGAGTATCACATGTTCTCAGGCATAAGCAGACCTTGAACAGTTATCATAATACTATAAGAAAAGGATTGGCAGTAGTGGGAAACTGCCAGGGGAGGGAGGCACACCTCATCAACAAGGTTACCTGAATAAAGAACATTTGTATACCTAACCCTGAATTGTACCCCACATCTTTAAAATTAAAAATTAAAAAAAAGAGAGAGAACCTGGTTGAGCTCCTGAAGGCAAAACTTACAAAAGTGCAGGTGGCCTCCTCCTGAGATTGTAACTCTCAGAGTTGTCCACGCTGAGTCCCCAGCAATTCATCAATTGCAGTTCTACTCCCCCCGCCCCGCCAC